>CAJVQA010000084.1:0-46038 GCA_910591915.1 Cetraspora pellucida
GGTCCCTGCTGCCACTACTGGTTTGCACCCTTCTGGTCTTAGCGTTATTTTCAATGAATTGTGCAACTAACCTGCCCTTTTAGTACTCCCTTTTATAGTAATAGTCTGAACCTGTTGTGCGAGTTACCTCTTTCAGCTGTTACCATTGTAATATTACTATTACTTCCAATTTGGGGTATTTCAACCTTGATTAGTGTAGCATTCATGTTGGTACGTTTATCCTTATATCATCATAGACTTCCATATAGGTGTGACCAGAGCTTCAGCTTGGTACCTTTAGACGTACAGAACAGGTTACTTTCTCTATACATTTGCTATCTTCAATATCAGGACATTCTACAGTACCAGAGGTGCTTCTAATCTTGATAAGGCTAATCCTTTTTCACAACCCATCCTCATGTTCACTGCTTCTCTCATCATTCCAGTATTGGTTACTTCCAGACTACTCTCCCAATCAAATCCTTTTCCTTGAGTCCTAATTAGAACTTATTTGTACAATCTGTTGATTATCCTTCCAAGCAAGTACTCTACAAGTTGGGTGCAGAGATGTTGGTACTGCCTAATTAGAAGGTGTAGGGATGTTGGTGCTGCCCTAGCCTAAAGGACTTACATGTGCAATCTTTCCATAATCGTAACCTTCTGTAACAACTGCTTGTTATACATAGTGCCGACACTCCATGATTGAGTCTCCTCCAGGAATTCCTACTTCGGTCATGTACTGCACTTGGACTTAACCACAGAGCTTCACATTCAATTACTGGCTCCTTATTGGGTTACAAAGGCTAAAATCTTTTTTAATTTTGTCTCCAGCCAGACTTGAACCGTTGACCTTGACTGTGGGGACATAAGAGCTTAACCGCTAAGCTATGGGACCCACACCCTAATAGTAAGTTTATAAAATTAATAATTAATATATTTTTAAATAATATAAATATAAAATATATGTTAAGAGATTTATTTTATATATATAAATATAAATAAAATTTTTAAATTCTAAAAAAATTTTATAATTACTAACTTTTTTATATATAAATATTATTAATTTAATATATAAAATTACTAATTTTTTATATAGTAAACTAATTTATATAGGCAATTTTCTTTTTATTATAACTTTGTTTTTTACATATTAATCATAGTTGAAATTTTACAGGTTTATACATCAAGATTACATCAAGGTACTTGTGTAGTAGCACAAAAAAATACTTAATTATAATTAGTTAATTTAGGAATATATCAAAAAGTTTCAATTTTTTAATTTTTTTTTTATAAAATTAACCAACTTTGAGATTTTTTTAAACAATATGTTATTAAAAATTAATTTAATTTTTTTTTATAAATATATTTTATAAATCTTCAAATATTAAATATATTTATTTGATTGCAAGTTAATATGTAAAATTTTGTATAATTATATTTTAATTCATATGTATCAAGTTGATGTATTATGTTTAATGAAATGACCAATAATTAAATATACAAAGATGCAAAAGAACTAAGAAGTAACAAAAAAAGAAAAAAATAAGACAAATGAATAAATAAAAGCACTAGCCAACAAATTAGGTGCAAGGCTGCTAAAATTACAAAGATATTAGTTATATGTCTGAATAGAAGACATAAAAAGATAGCAGAACCTTTTATAAAAAAAAAAAAAGAACTAGAAACAAGCACAAAGAAGACAAAAAAAAAAATATAGATAAAAGATATGAAATGATTAAAAAAAAACCAAAAAAAAATAATAGCTAGTCTTCTAAATAGACTGTATAAGAAGATAATATTTAATAAACTTATTAAACAAATAAAAAAGAAGATATATTTAATAATAAAACCAAAAAAATTAAGACAGATATAGCAGAACATTACAAGATACAGTTTAAAAAAAAATACCAAATTAGAATTGATAATAAAAAAGTGAAAAAAGATATATAAGACAAAAAAAAATATTAAAGAGAACTAATATGCAAAAGTTAAAAAAAATAAAAAATAAAAATAAAAAAAGATACTAAGAAAGTTAAAAACAGAAACAGCTCTAAATATTTTAAATATAAGCTAAAAAAGTAGAAAAGAAAATGCAAGAAATCTTTAAAAGCTTTGCAGCCTTATACTTAGAAATAGAAGAAATTCTAGTAAATTAAAAAATAGTACAAGTTTATCTAATATTAAAAAATATAGAGTAGAAATCTAATTTAAACAATAATTTTTTTTTAAATATTAAATTGAGTATTTATGATTTAGAATTTTATTGATAGTATATTTGGCTAATAGTTGCATTACAACTACAGAGAGCAACTATAGAAAGAGTATACAACTAACCACTTATACAACTTTAGTTATTGTCTAATTTAAGTAGTCTGCCCAAAGGTTTTACACTAGCTGCCATACCTAGAACCTGCTTGTAGGTTTTCTATTTAACTACTTTAGTTTCCATATTTACTTATTTACCTCTGCCTATTAATGATCTCAGTCAATGTTGATAAAAATATGCTCTGACTACTAAGTCTTTAAAGCAGTTCTTTGGAACTTTTGACCTTATACTAAACTTTTCAGAATCTTCTGTATTCCATTCTTACAGCTGATCTGGTATTGCTATAACCAAGACCAATATTGGCAGTTAGAGCATATCATTAAACTGCTATGTTCTTGTAAAATTTATCCCAACTCTAGTACTAACTTTATAACATATTCCTATAGCTTTAGTATTTAATTCAAGTTTCACCAAGCTGCTATTTCAGATAGTCTGAAAAAGTAAGCTATAACTATATCTCTGATTTATATATTTGTTAACATGTATTCTTTTTCTCTGAAATCTTAAAATTCTGGTAGCCTGGTTGGTTCATTTAGTTTTTTCTCAAAAACTAGCACATTTGCCCAGTTTTACAAGTTCTAGCTTTGTTTTATAGATCTAATCTTTACAGTAACATCATCAAAAGTTCAGATTACCTTTCTAGTTAGGTTTTTTAAGTAGGCTTCTATCTTTCTTTATTTGGTTCTAATGATTTATATAGCTATGAGAACTTATTATAGGTTTGTACTGCCTGGTACTGGTTTGCATTTCTTTATATAACTATAGGTCTTGTTCTAAAGAAAATGTTACATGACTGTTACATAAATAGCATGTGATCTGCCAGTCATGCTAGTGTGATACAAATAACAGGTATCTTATCTCAACTAATTGCGAAAGACAGTTAATTATAACACAGAAAGAATTTTTAAATTTTCTGTTAACACTGGGATTTAAACTCTGGACCTGCCACTTGAAGGTTAACAATTTGACCACTTCACTAGGTTGTTATACTCCAATTTAAACAATATTTACCTAATAGCATTAATTAAAACATTTAGAAATATTATAACAAAAGTAATAACAAAAAAACTTACAAAATATTTATGAAAAAAGAAATACTTAAAGAACCAAACTTCATAGGCCTTCTAGAAAACTTAACAGAGCAACCAGTACAAATTCTAAATATAATAATAAAAGAGACAAAAGAAGAAAACAAAAAATATAAATATTGCTGTAGAATATGAAAAAGATATTCAACTTAGTTTTTTTTAAAAACTTTAAATTAGTATTGCAAAGAGTTAAAATATCTAAAAGAACAATTAAATATATATTGAATTTTTTTTTATAAAATACAATTAAGAATAATTACAACCTATGGTCTAATAAAAGAAATAATAGCAAAAGATGAAATAGACCAAGATGAAATAATTTTACTATTAATATAGTGTCTCTTCTATAATCTACTACTAGAAAGAGTTCAAAAGGATGAAAGTTTAGAGCATACAGTTGAGCAGCAAGATTAAAAAAGATATGCAATGTAACAATATTATAAGATATTATCAAGTAGCAATTACATATGTAAATGATACAATATAAATTACAAGTAGTAAAAAACAACTATTAGAGATTTTAGAAATAGCTAAAGAGTTTTTTGAAATGAATAATATAGAAATAAGTTAGTTAAAATTAAAATTAATAATAATAAACACAAAAATTAGAAAAGAAAAAAGAGCAGTAATATATAAAAAAAATAAGATAATAGAAGAACCAAGATATAAAATAGTTTATATATTAGAAATATAGTTAAACAATAGAATGTGAGAAGTACAAGTAAAAAAGAAAGCAAAAGAGATAACAAGCCAAACTATAAGAAATCTAAAGCACAAAAAATAACAATAAGCCAGATTGTCAAAACAACTCTTTTCACTAATCTTTAATTTCTAAACAAAGCCAAACAAACATAAAGAAAAAATGCAAAAACAACTCAACAAACCTCATTTTAGACTCTAAGAAAAAAGACTTAGTATACAAAAATACAACTACTTTATCTTAACAACAGTATAAGTAAAGTTTTGTTAAACAAAAGCTCTTGTTAGTTTTACAAATTTTAAAAAAAATTTTTAAAAAAATTGAGAAATGGCATTAGACCTCAAAAAATAAATTTGAAACATATGACTAGCCATCAATACAAACAAAAACAACATGTTACATTATACTAAACAACAAATAGTAACAACAAATAGTAACAACAAATAATAACAACAAATAATAACAACAAATAGTAACAACAAATAATAACAACAAATAGTAATAACAAATAGCTTTATTAGAAAATAACAGATAAGTATAGCATATAAAATAAGCAAATAGATGAACAACAGCATAGTCTAGAAATGGAAATACAAACTAGATTAGAACTACTATGCAGTACAACCCTAATTCAACATATTAAGAGTTTCAGTAATAGAAATAAAATATATATAGATAGTAAAATACTAGATGCAATCTCATTAAAACCTATAAGAAATCCTAATAATTTAGAATATATAGAAAGAGACCTGACAATTTATAATTCAAAAAACATTACAGCAAATAATTTACTTCTTTATAGCCAAATACTAGAGGTACTAAAATAGTAGAAGTATGTATGATTTTATATAATATTATAGAAGAATAGGCAAAAAAACTAGCATCAATAAACATAATCTTTAGATTATTTGATTATTAAGTAAATACAAATAAGGAAGAAACATCAAAAAAAGAAACAAAGCTAGAAAGAATAAAAGAAACAAAGAAGATCAAAGAAATAAAAGTGCTTTTACATACAGAAGAAAAATACCAAAAATGTAAAGATAAAAGAAAAGAAATAAATCAAGATTTAAAAAGAGTTATAAAACAAATAAAAGAACTAAGCATTTCAATTACACATTAACAAGACTTCAAAGACTTCAAAAACATAACTATAGAAAAATTGCCAATAGAAACAATGAAATGTGAAAGCATTAATTTAGAGAAGATGAATAAAAAAAATCAAGAAGAGTCAACAAATAACAGAATACATAATTTTAAAAAAGACATCAAAAATATAGATAGAAGAATAGCAAAACTAAAGACAAAAAAAAAAGGCAAAAATATTAGAATTAACAAATACAATAGAGCAAAGTCAGTAGTTACCAAGAAATCATATATGATAGAAGTAAATCCTTTAAGACAAATATGACAACATATATAATACTAAGTAAAAACAAAGAAAAAAGAATTAAATATGCTTAGTAGATTTTTCAAAAAAATCATTATATTAAATCAATTCAAAAACTATTCAAAAATAGAAACAATTGGGTAGAAGTAAACTTCAACTATGAATTTAACAAAGATGCAGCAATGAAGAGAATCAAAGAAAAAGATAATGAATGGCTTAAAATCATCTTAGAAGAACCAAAAAACCAAGAAAAGAAACAGAAATAATAATTATTAAGAAGTAAGAAAAAAGAAGCAGAAGAATCCAAGAACTCTATTAGATAAAAAAAAGAAGAAAATAATGAAAATAGTAATGCAACTGAAGATGAGTTAGAAATAGAGTTATATTTAATAATATAGAATTTACTAACCAATATCAATGCAGAAGAAGTATACCATATGTGCAGAAGTATTAAAGGAGCTTATATAAAATATATCAAAATACAAAGTATTAGCAGTAATTAAAATAAGAAAAATAAAAGAAAGAACTATTCAATGATTATTGCCAATAGAAACACACAAACTTGCAAAAATAACAATAGAAGAAAAAGACTATAATCAATGTAATATGCAAAATTAATTTACAATATGATTAGTAGAGCTTTCAAAGAATACATCAAAAGTATTGTTATTATAATACTTAAAGAAAAAAAGTATAAAATTAGTATATATACTACTGTTAAGATTAAGAGTTTTATACATTTTTGGCTATAACTTTTGATGTACTAAACCAAATTGGATGAAACAATCACCATTGAATTCAGCTTACTGAGATGATTCTAATGAGCACAAGATCATATGATTCTGATTATAAGATCATAAGATTGTGACAATCTTGATAAAAGCACTAATTCTAGTATATGTGACTTGATTGGCTCACATTACTGTACTAGAAATCTAACATTTCTAATAGATCTATTAGATTGAACATATCTAACATATTTAACAGCTTTTTTTTTTCCTTAAGCAGTCATGCTAGTGCTTTATTAAGATTTTGAAATTACATTTGCAATTATATAAATATCCTTAACTACTAAGCTCAGCATCACCCGGCCACCCTAATGGTACCTAAGTGCAACCTGCTGCATTATTTCAAGCAAAAGTAAGCCACTCATCTGACTACTTAAAGTCTGTAATAAAAGAGTCTTCTCTCTTTCATGACAAGCTCTAAAATTGTTTTCTGTACTTCTTTTCTGATTTGTTTTTCTTTTTTTTTTACTTTTTTTTTCCTTTCTTCTATAGCTTGCTGATTTGGTTTTCCTTTTTTACTTGATGCTTTTCTTTCTTTTTCTTTTTCTTTTCTTCTTTTTATTCTATCTGTTATACCTTTATTTTTCTTCTATTCATTAATCTTCTCATATCAAATTTTTCACACTTATTTATAAAATATATCTCAGGCTGTTTTTTCAATTATATTCATAAACTGCTACCTTGATTTTGTGCTTAGGAGCTGCCTCAATCTGTCTTGTGTTTCTTTTAGGATAAGACCTTGAATTAGTGCCTCTCTTATTTTAATTTCCTCTGCTTTTGTTTTCCTAAAGAGCATTATATATAATATGTATAGAGGAACTCAAACTTTTTTTTCTTCTTTTAACCCCTTTCAAGCTGTTGCAATGGTCACTTTTTGGATTCTTTTTCACAGGTTTTTTTGTTTCTTACATGCTGCCAAATGTGCCTGTATTTCTTTTGTTTTATCTTAACAAATTTGACATTCTGTTATTGTATATATCTTTGGTTTTCTTTTGTTAAGTTCTTTTAGGATTGGAAGTTTATCTATTATGCACTTTATAAATGTACTTCTTCTGGCACTACCTTTTCTTGTTGTGTAGTGTACTCTTTTAGATATTTTCAGTCTATTCTAAAAGTATGTCTAATCATAAATTATAACTTCTGTTTCTGATTCTAGAGCTCTAATTGCTTTTATTTCTTTTCATTCTGCTCCTAACCTTGCATTTGTTATCAATTTGCATAGCAGTTTTGCTGATATATCAGTATATTTGTTTTTTCACTCTAAGCAGTACTCTATCTCTTCACAACTGACTTTTTCAACCTGTATTATCTTTTTACTTGTTGCATCTTTTTTTGCTAGACTATCAGTTTTATTATTCCATCTATCTTTACTGTGGCTTTTAACTTTAACAAACTCTATCTGAATGTTCTTTGTTCTAATCAACTTTCTAATTTTTATCACCCATATTGCATTTTTCTTTTTAAGAATCTTATTTCTGCATACTTGTTCTAAACTTCTACTAATGTTTCTTATTGCTGCATTACTATCTGTATATATTCCTGCTTGCTTTTTTCTTGATATTGTTAGAATTGCAGCCTATATTGCTACTAATTTAGCTATTGTCAATGTTTGCTATCCTTTTAAACCTAATACTAACTCTTTTTCTGGCCATTCTTGTGTTTTGTCTGTTTGCATCCACCCTATGTCCATACTATTTCTGCTTTCTGCATCTTCTTTGGTCTTCAAGTTTGCTGCTCTATCTGTGTATATTATATACTTGTTCTTGTTTCTTATTATATATTTTTTTAAAACTTCTACTATTTCTTGACTAATACTGTCTTTTAACTTTTGTTATCTGATTATCTCTACTTCTGGCTCTTCTATTATTCTTAGTCCCTCAAGTTTCTGTTCTTTTATCTTTGATTTATTCATCTTTATTATTTTTGTTATTTAATCTATTGCTATTTTAATATAATTGCTGCCTTTTTTTATCAATACATCTGGAATCACATTGATTCTGTTATTTACTCTTATTCACTGTTGGCAGGTATTTTCTTGGTATTCTTCATCTTTTATACAATCCTTACATCTGTTAATTTCGATAGCTAATTTACTTTCTTTACTTTGCATTTGCCAGTGTTCTACTAGTATTTTTTTCTTTTTCTTTTTAATTATCTCTTCTAGCTGTTGATTGTTTTGTGCATCATATGCTATTCATTTTTTCTTTTTTTTGTTTTCTGAGATATATTTCTATCTTATCTCTATTGCTTGAGTATTTTGTTTGATTGTTCTAAATTGTCTTTTAACTTCTCTATTTTCTGGTCTAATAAGCATTTCTCATTTTATTATTTTGAACTATTTTGCTTTTTTTTTCCTTATTTGATAAATTTTAGTAAATTTTTAGCTGCTGCTATGTAATTAATCTTTCTCTTTTTGAATCTATCAGCTGGTTTGGATATATTAAGCCTGCTTCATTTATTCTGGTACCACTTCTTTTCTGTAACTGCATATCTATAAGTTCTCTTATTTTGATTCTATGTTCAAACATCATCTATAAGTTGCCTTCTGTCCTTATGTTTATATTAAGTTTTCTTGCTTTTAGCAATGTCAGACAAGCTAAGTTACTCTTTTACCCTTCTATATTTTCTGGCATCTTCTCTATTTTCTATATATCTTCTGTTAAACCTGCTCTCTGGCACCCTTGTGTTATTCTTAATTTTGTTAATTGTTCAAGACTGTCTTGTCTGTTTAGTCTTGCTAATAGACCACTTATTTGTTTTGATATTAATTTTTGTCATAATGTTTTGCAGCTTCCAAGATCTTTATGTTCTATTACACAATTTTCTAATGTTCATTGTAGGTTACTCTTTTGCTTCACTAAACTTATTATTGGCTAGTGCACTTTATTTATACTTTTTTCTGTCATTTTTGTTAGTTGTAGCATGTAACTTAACTTTGATATTATTACCATATTGTTTATATATGCAATCTGACTCATTGTTATCTTTTTGTGTTTAAGATCTCATATTGTTTGGCTGATTATTTCTTTAGCTTTCTTTTTTACTAGCACTTCACTCATTCTGTTATTTAGCCATATTCTTAATGAGTGAATTATCTTGTTCTTTGCTTCTTTTGCTATCTTGATTCCTCCAAAGCTTACTTCTCTTTTCTCTTTCTTTACTTTTGTATTCATTATTAGCAGCTTTGATTTAGATTCATTTATCTCTATGTTATACATCTTGAAAAATTCTTCTGCTATTTTTAGTGTTTCTATTAGCTGTTTTTTACTATTTGTAATTCATATTGTGTTATCTGTATATGCAATAGCTGCTTGGTGATACTTTGTAATATTGTTGTATTGCATTCCTCTTTTGATCTGTTGTTCTACTGTATATCCTAAATTTTTATCTTTTTGTATTCTCTCTAACAGTGGATTGTAGAAAAGTTACCATATTAATAAAAATATTACTTCTTCTTAATTTATGATATCTTTTGCTGTTATCTCTTCTGTTAGACCATAAGCTATAATAATTTTTAGTTGTCTTTTATAAAACAAATCCAGGATGTATTTTATTGTTTTTTTGGTCACTTTAATTCTTTGCAATGCTAGTTTTAGACTCTTAAGTAGAACCAAGTTAAATGCTTTTTTCATAACTTGCAGAAGTATTCATACTTCTTTACCCTTTTCTTTTGCTTCTTCCATTATCATGTTAAGAATATGCACTAGTTGTTCTGTTGAGTTGCTAGGAAGGCCTGCATAATTTGGTCCTTTGAGTATTTCTTTTTTTGTAAACACTTTTGCAAGTCTTTTTGTTAACACTTTTGTTACAACTTTCCTAAATGTTTCTATTAATGCTATCAGTTGTATATTGTTTAAACTATATTTCTACTTTACTCTTTAGGTATTAGATAAACTTGTGCTATCTTCTATTTCATTGATATCTTTTCTTCTTCTAGACATAGGTCTGCAAAGCTCCTAAATACTTCTTATGTTTTTTTTCCTGCTCACTTTATTAGTATATAACTTATATCTGATATGCCTGAAGCTGTTCTTGTCTTCAGTTCTCTTAATGTTTCATTTTATTCTTTTTCTTCAATTTCTCTTTCAACTTCTGTATACTATTCTTCTCTAATGTCTACTCATGGTTTGTATATTTCCCTCCACTCTTTTGACATCTCTTCTAATTTTGTATTTTTTTTCCTAAATTGTTTTTTGTAGTGTTCTGCTACTCCTACTCTGACATCTTTTAAACTTGTTATTAGAGTTGTTTTTTTTTTGTTTATTTGATAAATCTGTCAAGTATTATTTTCTTATAAGGCTTATTCAAGAGACTCACTATTACCTTTCTCTGATCTGGTTTGATCATTTTACATCTTTTATCTATATTCTCTTCTATTTGTTTTCTTTGTATTCACTTTCAGTCCTTCTTTTTCCTTTTCAATAGTAGCTTTTTTCAATCTTTTATATCTTCTATCTATGCATTTGACTATTCTCTTTGTAGTTTTGGTAATTTTGTATTGATTTTCTTGTCTAGTGTCTTTAGTTGTTCATTTACTTTACTTCTTTTTTCTTCTATTACTGCTTATGTCTTTTTAGCTTTTGCATATTTAATTAATTTTTGTAACTTGACAATGCTTTCTTCTTGTTGCTGTTTCTTCTGACTTCTTCTTCTATTATTTATCATATTAAATACTTTTTTTTTAGGTATGTGTTTACTTGCTGCTATAATAATAGTTTCTTATATTACATTCTATATATTGTTTATCTTTTTTATTTTCTTCTTCTCATCTTGTTCTTTCTTGCAAATATCTTTTAGAACCTCTTTTATTTCTAACCAGTTTTGTAGCTCTTGTGCATAATTTTCCTAATTTTCTAATTTTGTTTAATCATATAAGTATACTGTTCTTAACTGCCTCTTTTTTTTTAATTTCTGCTTTGCTTTTAACTGCTATCATATGTTTGATCTATATTTCTGCTGTTACTGTCTTGTGGTCATTCTCTATAATTTCTTCTACCCCTTCAATTTCTGCCTTCTGTAAACCTAAGACTAAACCATCTGATATTCATATATAGTAAATTCTTGTTGCTGTTTCTTCATTTAATCATGTGTATTGTCAATCTATTGGATTTATGTTTTTGTATGTATCTCTAAAGTCTTATTTCTTTATTCAATTGAAAAGTGGCAGTCTTTTGTAGTTTGTTGTTTGTAGATGTTGTCTGTCTAGGATATTGTCTACTGTGTGATTAAAATCACTCATTACAATAATTTGTGTTTGTCTCTTTCTTTTTAAAATCATTTCTACAATTTTTTGTTGAATGTTTTTTTCTACTACTTTATCATTTGGTAGTATGTATGCTGTAATTACAACTAATTCTAATTGTTTGAAGTATAGTGTAATCTCTATCATATATTTACTTATTTTTTTAACTGCCTCTATGTGCTTTTTCTATTGTTCATCAATTATAATTCTAATGCCTAAACCTTTCTTTTTATCTTTAGCTGCATTTGTTCAAAACCCTATATATCTTTTGCCTATTACATGTGTTAAAAACTTCTCTTCTTTTTCTGTAAGATTTGTTTCTGTAATTTCTAATATTGTAATTTTCTCTTCCTCTGTCTAGCCAAGCAGATTTTCCAATTTCCAACCTTTAGTCTTGAGTCCATTCACATTGTAACATACTAGTTTTATTTCCTTTTTTCTGTCCTTTTATCTTTCTTTTAGTGATTTGTAGTTTGTCTCTGTACTTTTTAGTTTTTTCTCTTTCTACTGCATATTTCTTCTTCTTGACAAGGAGTTTCTGCTTCTCTTCTTTCTTTAAACACCTTTCTTTCATTTTGCAAAAACTCTTTGATCTTCTTGTCTATGTTTATTAGTTCAACTGTGGTACCCTTAAGAGCAATCAGCTAGGTCTCTTCTTGTACCTAGCTGCATTTTCTCTATTTTGTCTAGTCTATCCAAAATTTGATACAAGACATCTTCTACTTGTATTGTTCTTGCTTAATCTTACAGGACTGCTTTGGTTTTTCTTTTCTTTAGGTTATTTTTTTTTACTTCTATATTGGCATTTTTGTTTCTTAATCATTCTTTTATATTTTGTATTTGGGAGTCTAAAACTATCTCACCATATCTTTTACTTGGCTTTTCTTGCATTATGTTTCTAATTTTAGATACCTCTTATCATTTACTATTTACTTTTGATCTTCTTGTTTTCTTTCTCTTGATTCATCTTCTTCTTGTTCTTTTCTTTTTCTGGAATTTTTTTAACTTACTTGGTAGTTATTGTACCATATTGGTGTTTAAGCTTTTTCTGCTATTAGAGTATTTGCAAAAGTGATTATTGCAAACTTCTTTTAATTTCTATTTCTGTTGTATGGGATATATACTACTTTTGCACTTTTGTTCTTTAGACATTGTAACAGAAGCACTTCTGAGGCTCTTCTTGAAATGTTTAATAATTTGGCTGTATGCTGTTTTTGCTTATCTCTTTGGCTATAATTTTTGTCTTTAATTGTTATATATACTAGTTTGTCATTGCTGAGTGGCAGTACCAATAGAATGTTTTCTTTTTTCTCTAAGCTCACTATT
The DNA here is from genome assembly GCA_910591915.1 of Cetraspora pellucida. Lineage (NCBI taxonomy): Eukaryota > Fungi > Glomeromycota > Glomeromycetes > Diversisporales > Gigasporaceae > Cetraspora > Cetraspora pellucida. The sequence continues at coordinate 12,840 of CAJVQA010000084.1, forward strand.
ATTACTGCCAATGCCTTGTATGATGATCTTTTGACTTGTATAATGTTTAAGTTTTTAAATTTTCTGCATATATATTTAATCTCTTTTTTATTAATATTTAGTAATAAATCCTATATATTTACCCATTTTTCTTCTTGCAATTCCTTTTCTTTGTTTTTGTTATTTTCTATTATCATACTTCTTTTTATAGCATCTTTTTTTTTTCTTTTTTTTGTTTCTTTACTTTTCTTGTTTTTCTTAGTTCTTCATCTTTCCTTATTTGTTTTTTATCTTTTTCTTCTTTTTTTTTAGTATTGTATTTTTCTTAATGCTCTGTTTCTTGACTTTTAGTTTTATTTTCTTTTGAAATAAGTTTAAGCTATTTACCTTCTTTTTTTCTGATTCTGTCCATTACCGCATCTCTGCTATGTTCACAATTAAAGTCTACTTCTATTCAATTATTCCTATTTTTGAATACTTCTTTGATTGTTTTGATGTGATAGTTATTTTCTAAGATCCACTGAATATATTTTACTCTTTCTTCTTTAGATTCATCTGATAAAGCATAAGTTGACATATTTGCCTTAAAAGATTTGTTCTTGTTACATATTCTGTTTTCTGGAGACTATTGACTATGCTTAATTGTACATGCTAAAAATGAGGTGCAAGTTTCTTTATCAGTTGGTTCTTCTTTTTGTTCTTCTAATTTCATGTTTGTGTTCTTATTGTTTTTTTCTATTCTCTGCACTTCTATTGTTCTTCTAATATTTCAAGCCTTTGCTCATTAATTGTTTTTCTTTCTTCTTAATATATTATTTCTTTGTTTATATTTGTGTTGTATTCAAATAAGTCTGAATTGAAGCTTATTGACTTAAGCTTTAATGCCCACTCCTCAATTATTTCTTCTTTAAGTTAGCTTGTTTTTGCTATTCTTAATGTTTCTAGTATTTGATTATATACTAACATATCATGTGATATAATATGTTTTGGGTCATATATTGCTAATTCTTTAGCAATGTGCTTTATATTACTTGGGTTCTGTGTAGAAGTTTTGAGAACTTGGTTCAGAATTCTACAGTCTATATGTCTTCGATTTCTATCACCTATTTCTTTAATATAGGATATAATATCTGTATTGCAATTTTTATTCATTAGTTTATACTCTAATAATTAGATCAAGATCTTTCTTTTTAGGCTAATCAGTATCTATAATTAAACTTTGTAATATTTGTTAGTATCTTGTTAGTATTACATTACTGGTTCTATAATAGTGCTTGCTATTTGCTAATTAGGCACAAGACCTGTTTGTTTGTTGTTGTTTGTTGTTGCTACAGTTATCATATGTTTTGTTTTCCATTTTTTAGAATAATGCCAATTCTCCAAAATTTTTTATTTTTTTTGCTGAAAGTATTGCTGATTCTTGTTAATATCTTAGCATAGCTTTCTTTGTCTTCTAACTTTTACTATATTATATGTATTTTTCCTGATATAGCTTTTTTGTTAATTATTTAAAAAGTGTTTGCTAGTCTATTTTTTGTTATTTTTAAGGTTGTTTTTTCTTGTTTTTTGAAATCAAAGATCAGCAGAAAGAGTTTTGTAACATGCTTAGTTTCTAACAGATGTTATATATATATTATATCTATTATTTCTATTATATTTTTTATATCTATTATATTGTATATATTATATTCATTATATCTATTAGTTCTTATATATATTAATATTACTACAAATAGCATTTGTTAGCAATAGAGTAGTCTTTATTGTAATTATTTATATATGTAAAATATCTATAAAAGCACTGCTTTCTTGCTCTCCAAAAAAGTTAAATGCTTCTATACTTCATACAAGTATTTTTATACTTTTTATAAGTATTTTTATACTCTTAAAAGTGTCTTCATATATTTTATAGTTAATAAACTGAATACAATATTTAGTATTTTTATATACTATCTATTGTTGTTTCTGCCTTATAATTCAAATCACTCTGTATTTTGTTAAGTCTTGTGTAGACTTTGTATAGAATCTGTCAAGTTATAGTTATTATATTATAGTTAAACAGCTTTTGTTATCACTGTAGTTAAAAGAAAAACTACTAGTTAACACCACCTAATAGAAATAAAAATCAAAAAAGATCAGCTACAATTACATTTGCATTAGCAAAGAAAATAAAAGCAGTACAAACAAAACCAATATGATTTAACAACTATTTACTCTTTTGGCAAGATTACAAGAAAGAAAATTAGAAATATATAAACAAGAATAAAAAAAAAAGATATATCAATAAGAATAATACTAGTAAAGATTTAAATATAAAAACTTATAAGAATATCAACTATGATGAAAGACAAAAGAAAAATAATAAACACTACAATAATTACAAGAAAAACCAAACTGAAAATAAAAAGGCACAACTACAGATATATAGACTTCTTTAAAAAATATTAAAAAGATTAGAAAGATTAGAAACTCAACAAAACTAGACAACTCTGACTGATTACTCCTAATGGTGCATCAGTTGAATTAATGAACTTAGACAAGAAGATTGAAAATTTTTTGCAAAGTAAAAGAAGAGTTTTTGAAAAAGAAAAAAATGTCTTCTAGTCTAAAAGAAAAGAAAAGTAGAAATAGAAAAGAAAAGACAGAGAACAAAGCAACAATATGAAAAAAGTTAAAAGAAAAATGAAAAAAAGAAAGAAAAGAAATCAAAATAGCATGTCATAATGTTAACAGACTAAAAACCAAAAGTTGGAAGTTAGAGAACTTGCTTGGTTAGACAGAAAAAGAGAAAATTCTAATATTGGAAATTAGGAAAATTTTTAACATATATAACAAACAAAAGATATATAGATTTTTGAACAAATACAGCAGAAGATAAAAAGAAAGCTTCAGGTATTGGAATTATAGTTAATGAACAATAAAAGAAGCATATAGATGTAGTTAAGAAAATAAGTAAATATATGATAGAGATCATACTATACTTCAAACAATTGGAGTTAGTAGTGATTGCAGTCTATATGCTATTAAATAATAAAGTAGTAAGGAAAAACATTTAGCAAAAAATTATAGAAACAGTCTCAAAGAGAAAAGACAAACACAAATTATTGTAATGGGTGATTTTAATTATATAGTAAACAATATTTTAGACAGATGATATATACAAACAACAAACTACAAAAGGCAGTCAATCTTCTATTGAATGAAGAATCAAGACTTTAAAAACACATATAAAGACATGAATCTGATAAGTTAACAATATATGTAGTCAAATAGAAAAGCAACAACATTAATTAATTATATATAAATATCAGAAAGATTGGCCTTAAGTTTACAAAAGCAAAAATTGAACAAGTAGAAATGATTACAGAAAGTGACCACAAAATAGTAACAGCAAAAGTATAGATAAAGCATTTAGTAACAGAAAAAAGCAAGACAAAGATTAAAAGAAAAAAACAGTCAAGAATTGTATACTTGTATAACCAAGCAAAATTAGAAGACTAAAAAAATTATGCGCAAGAATTACAAAACTAACTAGAAAAAAAAAAGATGTTAAAAAATATTCACAAAAAAAAACAAGATAAAGAAAAGAAAGCAAAGAAGATAAACAATATATGAAACATAATAGAAGAAGCAATTATCATAGCAACAAGTAAACATATATTCAAGAAAAAAGTATACAACACAATAACAAATAGAAAAAAAAGTTCAAGAGAACAGCAACAAGAAAAAAGCATTGTTAAGCTCTAAAAATTAATTAAATATATAAAAACAAAAAGAATCTAAGCAGTAATAAAAAAAAAAGAAGTAAAGTAAATAAATAATTAAAAACACTAGGCAAGGAAATTGGTGCAAAGCTATCACAATTATAAAGACAATAGTCAAATACACAAATAAAAAACATAAAAGGTTGAAAAAAGCTTTTATTAGAAAGGAAAAAAAAGATTAAGAATGAATACAAAGAAAACAAATAGAAAAGAATATAGAGAAAAAATGTGAAATGATTAGAACAGGCCAGAGAAAATTGATAACAAGTATTTTGAATAGGCCTTATAAAAAAATAGTATTTGACAAATTCATTGAACAAGTAAAAGAAAAAACAATTTTGCTAACAAGCCCAGAAGATGTCAGAGTAGAAGTAACAGAACATTACAAGAAGCAATTTAGAAAAAGAAATACAAAATTAAAAGAAATATCAGAAGAGTAAAAAGAAATATATAAACTATAAAAAAGTATCAAAGAGAAATAGTATACAGAAGTTAAAAAAGAAATTAAAGAAAAAGAAAAGAAAGAGTTACTAAGAGATCTAAAGATAGAAACAACTTCAGACATTTTGGGTATAAGTTATACTCTGATAAAGTGAACAGAAAAGAAAATACAAGAAGTATTTAGAGGCTTTGCAGACCTATATTTAGAAGTAGAGAAGATACTAACCAAATAGAAAATAGTGCAAGTTTACCTAATATCCAAAAATGTTAAGTAGAGATATAGTCTAAACAATATATAACCAATAGTCTAATAGAAACTTTTAGAAAAATTGTAACAAAAGTGATAACAAAAAGGCTTGTCAAAATGTTTATAAAAAAAGAAATACTAAAAGGACTAAATTATGTAGACCTTCTAGGCAACTTAACAGAACAGCCAATACATATTCTTAACATAATAATGGAAGAAGCAAAAGAGAAGAGTAAAGAAATATAGATACTCTTACAAGATATAAAAAAGGTATTTAATTTAGTTTTATTAAAGAGTTTGGCATTAGCATTGCAAAGAGTCAAAATATCTAAAAAAACAATAAAATATATTTTGAACTTGTTTGATAAGAGACAATAAAAAATTATTACAGCCTATAGTCTAATAGAAGAAATAATAGCAAAAGATGGTATAGATCAAGGTGAAGTAATATCTCTATTGATATGATGACTTTTTTATGATCTACTATTAAAGAAAATACAAGAAGATGAAGGTTTAAGTTATATAATAGAGCAACAAATCAAAAAAAATATGCAATGTAGCAACACCACAAGATACTACCAAGCAGTAATTGCATATACAAATAATACAACATGGATTGCAAACAGTAAAGAACAACTAATAGAAATATTAAAGATAGCAGAAGAATTCTTTAAGATAAATGGCATAAAAATAAATGAATCCAAAGCAAAGCTGTTGATAATAAAAAAAAAAAAACACAAAAGTAAAGAAAGAAAAAAGAAAAGTAATTATTGGAAAAAACAAGATAATAGAAGAAATAAAGAACAAGATAGTTCACTTACTAAGAATATAGCTAAATAACAGAATAAGTGAAGTACTAGTAAAGAAGAAAGTTAAAGGAATAATCAGCCAAACAATAAGAGAACTTAGATACAAAAAAATGACAATAAGCCAGATTGTATATATAAACAATATAATAATAATACCAAAATTAAGTTATATACTACAACTAATGAAAATGTTAAAAAGAAGCATAAATAAAATACATCAACTGATAATAAGTTTGGCAAAGCAAAAAAGCAATTTGCAAAGAATATTAGAAAACTGCATAATGGAATACAAGGATTTTGGAAGTTGCAGAACATTATATCAAGCATTGGTAATAAAACAAATAAGTAGCCTATTAGCAAAACTAAACAGACAAGATAGTCTTGAACAGTTAATAAAATTAAGGATAATGCAAGGTTGCCAAAGGATGGGTCTTATAGAAGATATATAAAAAATAGAAGAAATACCAGAAAATATAAAAGGTTGAAAAATAACTTAGCTTGTTTAATATTACTAAAAGCAAAAAAACTTAATATAAATATAAGAACAGAAAGTAATCTATAAAAAATACTAGAATATGGAACCAAAATAAAAGAACTTATAGATACATGATTATAGAAAAGAAGTAAAAATAGAATAAATAAAGCAGACTTAATATATCTAAATTAGCTGCTTGATACAAGAGAAGAGAAACTAATTATATAACAATACCTAAAAAGTTACCAAGGCCTATCATGTAAGGGAAAAAAAACAAAATAGTTTAAGCAATTGAACTAGAAGTGCTTAGCAAGCCAGAAAGCAGAGAGGTTAAAAGACATTTTAGAACAAATAGATAAATACCCAAGCAATATAAATAAGATAGAAGTATGTTTCAGAAGATAAAAGAAAAAAAGAATAGATAACATATAGTATACAGAATTATTAATAGTTAGGAAAGATAATTAAAAAGAAAAAGAAAAAAATACTAATAGAACATTGGTGAATGCAAAGTAAAGAAAATAAACTAGCTGTTGAAATTAACAGATATAAGAATTGTACAAGAAATGATGAACATTTAGAAGATAATTGCTAACAGTGAATAAGAATAAACAACAAAATAAGTGTGATTCCAGATGTATTGATAAAAAAAGACAGTAACAAGATCAAAATAGCAATAGATCAAATAATAGAAGCAACAAAAATAAACAAAACAGAAATAGAAAAACAAAAGCTCAAAGAACTAAGAACAATAGAAGAGCTAGAAGTAGAAATAATCAGATAACAAAATTTAAAAAAAAACATTGTTAAGAAAAAATAAAAGTTTCAAGAAGAAACATAATGAGAAACAAGAACAAGTATACAATATATACAAATGAAACAGCAAATATAAAGACTAAAGAAGACTAAAGAAAATTTAAGAAATAAAAGTAGTATAGGTATAGAATGGGTGCAAATTGATAAAACACAAAAATGGCTAGAAGAGGAGTTAGTATTAGGACTAGAAGAATGGCAAATATTAACAATAGCAGAATTAGTAGTGATATAGGTAGCAATTCTAATAGTACTAAAAAAAAACAAATAGAAATATATATAGATAGCAATGCTGCAATAAGAAACATTAGCAAAGGTTTAAAACAAATAAACAGAAATAAGATTATTAAGAAAAAAAATGCAATATAAATAATGAAAATTAGAGATTTTATTATGATAAAAAATATTTATATAGAGTTTTTAAGATTAAAACTCACAGTAAAGATGATGAAATAATAAAGTAAATAGTTTAGTAAAAAAAGATGCAACAAGTAAAAGAATAATATAGACTGAAGAAGTCAGTTGCAAAGAGATAGAGTACTGCTTAAAATAGAAAAACAAATATACTAACATATTAGCAAGATTGCTTTGCAAATTAATAATAAATACAAGATTAGGAGCAGAATAAAAGAAAACAAAAACAATTAGAGAATTAGAATTAAAAACAGAAATTATAATTTATAATTGAACATACTTTTGAAAAAGACTAAAGATAACTAAAAGAGTATATTGCATAATGAGAAGAAGTAGTACCAGAAGAAATGCTTTTATAAAGTATATAATAGATAAACTTTTAATACTAGAAAAGCTTAACAAAAGAAAACCAGATATATACATAACAACAAAATATTAAATATGTTAAGATAAAACAAAAGAAATACAGTTACATCTGAAGGACAAAGAAATCTTTGAAAAAGAATCTAAAAAGTGACAATTGCAATAGTCTAAAATGAGCTGAAATAAGAAGAAAAAGTTTAAGTTCCTTTATATATGTTATATATAGCACTTTTTAAAAAAACAAAAGTAGAAAAAATAAAAATAAAAGAGGCATTAATCAAAGGTCTTATTTTAAAAGAAACACAGAACAGATTAAGACAGCTTCTAAATACAAAATCAATACAGCAATTTATAAATATAATAACAAAAATAGCCTGAAACATATTTTATAAACAAGTATAAAGAATTTGTTGTAAGAAAATCAACAAATAGAAAAAAAATAAAAAAATAACAGATAGAATAAAAAAAAGAAAAAGAAAAAAAAAAACATCAAGAAAAAAAGGAAAACCAAATTAGCAAATAATAAAAAAAAAAAAGTAAAAGTGAAAGAAAAAGAAAAACAAATCAAAAAAGAAGCACAGAAGCCATTTTAGAGCTTGTTATAGAAGGAAGATGGACCTTTTATTATGAACTTTAAGTAGTTAGTCAAGCAACTTACTTCTGCTTAAAGTAATGCAACAGGTTGCACTTAGGTACTATTAGGGTGACTAGGTAATGCTAAACTTAGTTGTTAAGAATATTTATATAATTATAAATGTAATTTCAAAATTTTAATAAAGTACTAGCATGACTGCTTAAAGAAAAAAAAAATCCCCAAATTGTATATATAAACAATATGATAAGGGTAGTATTATTTATTATCTGATTTTTTAAAAGAGAAGAGAAGTAAAAGAATTAAAATTTAATATAAAAACCTAATCAGATATATATTAAAAAAAAAGAGAGAAGGTACCTCTCTGATAAAAAAAAATTAGATAATAAATAATATCACTCTAATAATATTCAAACTAAGCTATATGCTACAACTAATAAAGATGTTAAACAGAAGTTTAAACAAAATATATTAACTAATAATAAGTTTGGCAAAACAAAAGAGCAACTTGCAAAGAACAATAGAAAACTGCATAATAGAATACAAAAATCTTAGCAGCTAAGAGTAAGTCAATAGAAATGCACTAAATTTTTTCTAAGTAAATTTTTTTAAAACTTTAAGCTTAAATAACTTAGCAAGAACTTAACCATATTTAATAAAAAATTTTTTAAATTAATTCTAAATTCTTATAGAATTTGTTTAAAAAATTTTTATTAAATTTGAATAATTTCTTGTCAAGTTATCTTTGTTTAAAGTTGCAAAAATATTTCACTAAAAAAGATTTGATGCATTTCTATTGACTCACCCCTAGCTGTAAAACATTATAACAAAAATTAACTATAAAGCAAGTAAGTAGTTTTTTAGCAAGGCTAAACAGACAAAACAGTCTTGGACAGCTAACAAAACTGAGAATAACATAAGGCTATTAAAGAGCAGATTTAGCAAAGACATAGAAGACAAAAAAAAGGCCAAAAATCAAAACATGTTTGAAAAATAACTTAGTATGTCTCACAAAAAAATAAATATAAGAACAAAAAGTGGACTATAGACAATGTTTGGATATGATATTAAAATATAAGAACTTGTAAATACACATTTGTAAAAAAAAGTAGCAGTTAGAGTAAATGAAACAGATTTAATATAGGGTCTTTGCAATAGAAAGAATAGAAACTTGAATATATATAATTTTGAGAAAATCAATTTTAAAATTTTGATTACATGTAAACAAATTAAAACAAAAATAAAATATTCTTATCATAATACTAAAAATAAATTTGCTAATAATTATCAAAAATTTAATAGTTAAAATGTACTTTAATTTTTTATTTTAGTTAAATTTTTTTATATAATAAAATTACAAAACTATTAATATTAATATTTTTTTTTAAAGAGATATAGCAACTTAGTAAAGTGATTAAGTTTTCAATCTCCCAAGTGGTAGGTTGAGAGTTCAAAACCTACTAATAGTGAAAATTTGAAAAACCACCTATGTTATATCAGTATTACAGAAGGTAAGCAGTATTATAGCAATAGCACTTCATCAATCAGTTGGGATTAGTATCTATAATATAGTCACATCAGATAACTGACAGGTCATAGGGCATCTGTACAATGTTGGAGTTATACAGAAGAATGCAAATCAGTATTGGGTGATGCAAACTCAAGATAAGCCCTTGTAGCTGTTTAAATCTGTAAACTGAAAAACTGAAACCAACTTGGAAAGACCTGAGTAAAAAGATAGTACAGATTTTTGACAGTATTACTGTAAAGGCTAGTTCTAGAAAACAGATACCAATGTAGAAAGAATCAGACAGACAAAAACTTCAGATGAGGAATACTACCAACTAAACTACTAGAAGTCTTGAACCAAAGAAAAAAATCTTGGAAGGCAGACTCTGAAGTACCAAAAACAGGTCATAGTCCTATCAGGCTATTTGGATTGAAAGTCTGAGGTCAGAAATAGAGGTATATTATAAGTACTAGAGATATGCTATAAAGTTGATACTAGGGTCTAAGTAAACTTTGTAAAGGTGAGCCCTGTTAACAAGAGACTACATGTGGATAGTTAGTTAGCAAAGAGGCCCTCTGGAGCCCTATAGTCAGGTGATGTATTCTGAAATGTATAATGGCTTAATGGATGTACAGACAGAAAGGTCACAGTTAGGTTAGACATCACTTAGCCATACAGAAACTTGTATGCTATTTGTTGATGTAAGTATAAGGATCAGAGTGTTTAAATAGGTAATCTCCTAGTAGATTGTAGGTATAGCAGCTAGTGTAAAACATACTATGCAGGCAGACTATTTAAAATAGATAACTAAAAGTTGTATGTATAACTAGTTGTATACTTATTTTGTACAAGTCAAAAAAATATATATATATATATATTTTTCTTTTCTTTTCTAGATTGAAGTTTAGATTTAAGATTGGTACAAAAGCTAAGTACCAATATATTTATTTTCTTGTTTTTTTTATTTTTTATTCATTTAACTAGCTAATCCTTCTTTCTTGTAAGTAGATAAATCTTGAAATGATACTGAAAATGAAGTCTAGATCTGAAACTGATACAAAAGCTAAATATCAGTAATTTTTTTTTTGTTACTTTTTTTTATTTTTTATTCTTCTAGCTAGCTAATCTTTTATTTCTTGTAGATATGTGGATCTTAAAAATAATGCCAAAAATGAAGTCTAAACCCAGGAATGATATAAAAGCTAAGTACCAGTAATTTTTTTTTTCTTTGTTACTTCTTTCTATTTTTTGTTCTTTTAGTTAATTAACTTTCTTTTTTTTGTAGATATATAGATCTTACTAAAAATGAAGTCTAAATCTGGAACTAATATAAAAGCTAAGTACTAGTATTTTTTTTTCTTTGTTATTTCTTTCTATTTTTCATTCTTCTAGTTAGCTAATTTTCTTTTTCTTGTAAGTATATAGATTTTAAAAATAATGCCAGAAATAGAGTTTAGACTCAGGAATAATAGAAAGCTAAGTACTAGTAATTTTTTTCTTTATTACTTTTTTTTATTTTTTATTCTTTTACTAGTTAATATTATTTTTCTTGTAGATTTGAATATGGTGCTGAAAATAGAGTCTAAACTCAAAAATATACAAAATCTAAGTATTTGTAATTTTTTTTCTTTTGTTACTTCTTTCTATTTTTTACTCTTCTAGCTAGCTAACTTTTTCTTTTTTGTAGATATGTAAATCTTGAAAATAATACCAGAAATGGAGTCTAAACTCAAAATAGTACAAAACTAAGTACTAGTATTTTTTTTTGTTACTTCTTTCTAATTTTTATTCTTCTAGCTAGTTAACTTTCTTTTTTTTGTAAATATGTAGATCTTGTCAGAAATAGAGTCTAAATCTGAAACTAATACAAAAGTTAAGTATCAGTAATTTTTTTTTCTTTGTTTTTTCTATTTTTTGTTATTCTAGTTAGCTAATTTTCTCTTTTTTGTAAATATGTAAATTTTAAAAATAATGCCAAAAAATAAAGTCTAGACTTAGAAGTAATATGAAAGCTAAGTACTAGTCTCTAGTTTTATTGTTTTTTCACTTTTTATTTTTTTTACTAATTTCTTCTTTCTTTTGCAAAAGGTATATAAATTTTGAAAATGACACTAAAAATAGAGTCTAGATCTGGGAATAGTATAAAAGCTAAGTACCAATAATTTTTTTTCTTTGTTACTTCTTTCTATTTTTTATTTTTTTAGCTAGCTAACCTTCTTTTTCTTGTAGGTATATAAATCTTGAAAATAACATTAGAAATGGAATGTAGTTTAGGAATAGTACAAAAAAGTATCAGTAATTTTTTTTTTGTTACTTTTTTTTATTTTTTGTTCTTTTAGCTAACTAACCTTTTTTTCTTGTAGATATATAAATCTTTAAAATGATGTTATAAATAGAGTCTAAACCAAATTTTTTTTTGGGATGTATTTAAATTTTAATACATTAATTGAAGATTGACATCTAATTTGTTATATATTATTTTTGAGTTAAAACTAATTACATATATTAAGATAATCAAGTATTCAAATATATAGGTGTATGTTAAAAAAATTTTTTTATTTATTTTTAGTTATTTTGAGAATAGCAATAACATAAGATAGAATAATCAAATTAAAAATATTATATAATTTTATAATAATAAATGAAGATAATTTATAATTAATAAATTGTAATAGTTTAATTAAAATTTTATATCAATTTTTTAAAAAAATTTTTTATATCAATTTTTTAAATATAATCATAAATTCAATTTCTGTTTTATGTGATAGTATTTTTTACAATACTTATTTAGAATTATTATTATTATATTAACAAATAGAAGAATTTCAAATAGTTTATCAATTTAATATTGAAATAATAATATCTTATAATTTAATTGTTAAAAATTTTCATAATCAAAAAGAATTAGATGAATCTATTTTATTAGATGAATCTAATTTAAATAAATCTAGTTTAAATAATAAACAAATAAATAAATTTAAAAAAATTTATCATAAAAATAAAATTGAAAATATTGATAATAATAATAAAAATTCAATTCTAAATATTAAAAACAAATTAGAAAAAAAAATAAAGAAGCTTAATATAAAAAGTTACAAACAACAGTATATTGTAAAGAAAAATGTCTTCAAAATTTAGTTTCTTATGAATATGCTATTTTAAATTATTAAAATTTTTAAAATTTAAATAATAATCAAAAGAATATGTTTTTACTTAAAATATTATCTGCAACTGCTTAACAAGAAATTACTACTATAAGACAAAAACATAATAAACTTGCTAGTAAATATATAGTTGAAAGAATAGAAATAAGCAATAATTCATTTTTAGCAATTTATAAAATTGGAGAAAAATATTGGAGAAATATTAGAAATCATTTTATTGAACATGAAATTAGTCTAAGAATCATAAATTAACTAACAAAAATAGTAAATTTTTTTTACTTTAAGCAGTCATGCTAGTACTTTATTAAGATTTTGAAATTACATTTGCAATTACATAAATCTCTTTAACAATTAAGCCTAGCATTACCTGATTACCCTAATAGTACCTAAATGCAACCTGTTGCATTACTTTAAGCAGAAGTAAGCTACTCATCTAACTACTTAAAGTTTATAATAAAAGGGTCTTTTCTTTTTATAACAAATTCTAAAATTGTTTTCTGTACTTCTTTTCTGATTTGTTTTTGTTTTTCTTTTACTTTTTTTTTCTATTATTTGCTAATTTGGTTTTATTTTTTTACTTAGTGCTTTTCTCTCTTTTCTTTTTTTTCTTTTTATTCTACCTATTATTCCTTCATTTTTCTTCTATTAATTGATCTTTTCATATCAGATTCTCTATACTTGTTTATAAAATGTATTCTAGGCCATTCTTGCTATTATATTCATAAACTGCTGCCTTGATTTTGTACTTAGAAGCTGCTTCAATCTGTTCTGTAATTCTTTTGGAATAAGACCTTTAATTAGTGCCTCTCTTATTTTAATTTTTTTTGCTTCTGTTTTCTTAAAGAGTGCTGTATATAATACATATAGAGGGATCTAAATTTTTTTTCTTCCTTTAACCCCTTCTAGACTGTTACAATGATCACTTTTTGGATTCTTTTCTACAGATTCTTTTGTCCCTTACATGCTGCCAAATGTGTCTATATTTCTTTTTTTTATCTTGGCATACTCAACACTCTGTTATTGAATATACATCTGGTTTTTTTTTGTTAAGTTTTTCTATGATTGGAAGTTTATCTATTATGCACTTTATAAATGTATTTCTTCTGGTACTACTTTTTCTTGTTGTGCAATATACTTCTTTAGATATCTTTAGTCTATTTCAAAAGTATGTCCAATTATAAATTATAACTTCTGTTTCTGGTTCTAATCCTCTAATTGCTTTCATTTCTTTTTATTCTATTTCTAATCTTACATTTATTATCAATTTGCACAGCAGTCTTGTTAGTATATCAGTATATTTGTTTTCCTACTTTAAGCAGTACTCTACCTCTTTGCAACTAACTATTTAGCTTATATTATCTTTTTACTTGCTGTACTTTTTTTTGCTAGACTATTAGCTTTAATATTCTATCTATCTTTACTATAGCTTTTAACTTTAACAAACTCTATCTGAATGTTCTTTGTTTTAATAAGCTCTCTAATTTTCATTATCTATATTGCATTCTTCTTTTTGAAGATCTTATTTTCACATATTTGTTCTAAACCTTTACTAATGCTTCTTATTGCTGCATTGCTATCTGTATATATTTTTACTTGCTTTTCTCTTGGTATCATTAAAATTGCAGCTCATATTGCTACTAACTTAGCTATTGTTGATGTTTGTCATCCTTCTAGACCTAATACTACTTCTTCTTCTAGTTATTCTTGTGTTTTATTTGTTTGCACCCACCCTATGCCTATACTATTTTTGCTTCTTATGTCTTCTTTAGTCTTTAAGTTTGCTGTTCTATTTGTATATATTATATACTTGTTCTTGTTTCTTGTTATATTCTTTCTTAAAACTTCTACTATTTCTTGACTAATGCTGTCTTTTAACTTTTGTCATCTGATTATCTCTACTTCTGACTTTTCTATTATTTTTAGTCTTTTGAGTTTCTGTTTTCTTATCACTGATTTGTTTGTTTTTATTATTTTTGTTATTTGATTTATTGCTATCTTGATCTTGTTGCTGCCTTTTTTTATCAATGCATCTAAAATTATATTGATTCTGTTATTTACTCTTATCTACTATTGGCAGCTATCTTTTTGATGTTTTTTTTCTCTTATACAACTCTTATATTTGTTAATTTTAATAGCTAATTCACTTTCTTTACTCTGTATTTGCTAATGTTCTACTAGTATTTTTTTTCTTTTTCTTTTTAACTATCTTTTCTAACTGTCGATTTTTTTGTGCATCATGTGCTATCTATTTTTTTCTTTTTTTGTTTTCTGAGATATACTTCCATCTCATTTGTATTGCTTGAATATTTTGTTTGATTGTTCTAAATTGCCTTTTAACTTTTTATTTTTTGGTCTAATAAGCATTTCTAGTTCTATTGCTTTGAACTATTTTGCTTTTTTTCCTTTACTTGATAGATTTTGGTAACTTTTTAGCTACTGCTATGTAATTAATCTTTCTTCTTTTGTATCTATTAGCTGGCTTAGATATATTAAGCCTGCTTTATTTATTTTAATATTATTTTATTTCTGTAACTATGTATTTATGAGTTCTCTTATTTTGGTTTTATATCTAAATATTGTCTATAAATTGCCTTCTGTTCTTATATTTATATTAAACTTTCTTGCTTTTAGTAATATCAAACAAGCTAAATTACTTTTTTAACCTTTTATATTTTTCAAAATCACCTTTATTTTCTATATATCTTTTATTAAATCTGCTCTTTGGCACCTTTGTGTTATTCTTAGTTTTATTAACTGTTCATGACTATCTTGTCTATTTAGTATTACTAAAAGGCTACTTATTTGTTTTGTTATTAATTCTTATTGTAGTGTTCTGCAGCTTTTAAGATCTTTGTATTCCATTATATAGTTTTTTAATATTCTTTGTAGGTTGTAATTTTGTTTTACTAAACTTATTATTAGTTAATATATTTTACTTATACTTCTTTTTAATACTTTGTTAGCTGTAACATATAACTTAATTTTGGTATTATTACTATATTGTTTATATATGCAATCTGACTTATTGTCATCTTTTTGTATCTAAGATCTCTTATTGTTTGGCTGATTACTACTTTAGCTTTCTTTTTACTAAAACTTTACTTATTCTATTATTTAGCCATATTCCTAATAAGTAAATTATCTTGTTCTTTGCTTCTTTTATTATTTTGCTTTCTCCAAAAATTATTTATCTTTCTTCTTTTTTTATTTTTGTATTCATTATTAACAGCTTTGATTTGAATTCATTTATCTCTTTGTTATTCATTTTAAAAAATTCTTCTGCTATTTTTAATATCTTTATTAGCTGTTTTTTACTATTTGCAATCCACATTGTATCATTTGCATATGCAATAGCTGCTTGGTGGTACTTTGTAATATTGCTGCATTGCATTTTTCTTTTGATCTGTTGTTCTACTATATATCCTAAATTTTTATCTTTTTGTATTCTCTCTAACAGTAGATCATAGAAAACTTGTCATATTAATAGAGATATTACTTTTTTTTTTATCTATACTGTCTTTTGCCATTATCTTTTTTGTTAGGCTATAAGCATAATAATTTTTAGTTGTCTTTCATGAATCAGATTTAGAATGTATTTTATTGTTCTTTTAGGCACTTAAACCCTTTACAGTACTAGTTCTAGACTCTCAAGTAGAACTGAGTTAAATGCTTTTTTTATATCTTGCAGAAGTATTCATACTTCTTTACTCTTCTCTTTTGTTTCTTCTATTATTATATTGAGAATATGTATTAGTTGTTCTGTTAAGTTGCCTAGAAGGCCTGCATAATTTGGTTCTTTAAGTATTTTTTGTCTGTAAACACTTTGGTAAGCCTTTTTGTTATTACCTTTGTTACAACTTTTCTAAATGTTTCTATTAGTGCTATTAGTTATATATTGTTTAAACTATATCTCTATTCAACATCTTTAGATATTGGGTAAACTTATGCTATTTTCTATTTAGTTGGTATCTTTTCTCCTTCTAGACATAGGTCTGCAAAGCCTCTAAATACTTCTTATGTTTTCTTTTCTGCTTGCTTTATTAGAATGTAACTTATATCTAATATGCCTAGAGCTGTTTCTGTCTTCAGTTCTCTTAATGTTTCTTTCTATTCTTTCTCTTAATTTCTCTTTCAACTTCTGTATACTATTCCAATTTAATATTTTCTTATGATTTATATATTTTTTTTTACTTTTTTAACATTTCTTCTAATTTTATATTTTTTTTCTTGAATTGTTTTTCATAGTGTTCTGCTACTCCTATTCTGACATTTTCTGAGCTTGTTAGCAGATTCATTTTTTCTTTTGTTTGTTTGATAAATTTGTCAAGTACTATTTTCTTATAAGGCCTATTCAAGAAACTCACTATCATCTTTTTCTAATTGTTCTAATCACTTTATATTTTTTATCTATATTATTTTCTATTCGTTTTTTTTGTATTCACTCTCAGTTTTTTTTTTTCTTTCTAATAATAGCTTTCTCCAACTCTTTATATTTTTTATTCACACATTTGAATATTGTTTTTGTAGTTTTGACAGTTTTGTACTAATTTTCTTGCCTAGTATCTTTAATTGTTCATTCACTTCACTTCTTTTTTCTTTTATTACTGCTTGTGTTTTTTTAGCTTTTGCATGCTTGATTAATTTTTGTAACTTTATAATGCTTTCTTTTCATTATTGTTTTTTTTAACTTCTTCTTCTGTTAGTTATCATATTAAATACTTTTTCTTGAATATGTATTTATTTGCTGCTATAATAATAGCTTCTTTTATTATATCCTATATATTGTTTATCTTCTTTATTTTTCTTTTTTTACTTTGTTCTTTCTTGTAAATATCTTTTAGAACTTTTTTTATTTCTAACTGATTTTGTAGCTCTTTTGCATAATTTTTCCAATTTTCCAATTTTGCTTAATTATATAAGTATACTGTTCTTAACTGCCTCTTTCTTTTAATCTCTGTCTTGCTTTTAACTGCTATTATATATTTGATTTATATTTTTGCTGTTATTATCTTGTGATCACTTTCTGTAATTTCTTCTACCTCTTTGATTTCTGCCTTTTGTAGACCTAAAACTAACTCATCTGATATCTATATATTGTCAATTCTTGTTGCTACTTTTTCATTTGATTATATATATTGTTAACCTATTGGATTTATATCTCTATATGTATCTTTAAAGTCTTGTTTTTTTATTCAATTAAAGATTGGAAACTTTTGTAATTTGTTGTTTGTAGATGTTATCTGTTTAGAATATTGTTTACTGTGTGATTAAAATCACCTATTATAATAATTTGTATTTGTTTCTTTCTCTTTAAGATTATTTTTATACAATTTTTTGTTGAATGTTTCTTCTAACTACCTTATCATTTAGTAGTATATATGCTGTAATTACAAATAATTCCAATTGTTTGAAGTATAATATAATATTTATCATATCTTTGCTTATTCTTTTAACTGCACTTATGTGCTTTTCCTATTGTTCATTGATTATAATTCTAATTTCCAAACCTTTTTTCTTATCTTCAGTTGCATTTGTCCAAAAACTTACATATCTTTTGTCTATTGCATATATTAAGAATTTCTCTTCTCTTTTTGTAAGATTTGTTTTTATAATTCTCATTATTGCAATTTTCTTTTCTTTTGCTCAGCTAAGTAGATTTTCCAATTTTCAATCCTTGGTTTTGAGTTTATTAACATTATAACATGCTAGCTTTATTTCTTTTTTCTTTTTTTTCTACTTTTTTTTTAGTGATTTCTGTTTTATTTCCATACTTTTAACTCTTTTTTTCTCTCTACTATTCATGCTTTCTTTTTAATAAAAAGTTTCTACTTCTCTTCTTTTTTTAAAAACCTTTTTTTCATTCTGCAAAAACTCTTTAATCTTCTTGTCTATATTTATTGATTCAACTGTAGCATTCTTAGAAGTAGTTGGGTTGTTCTATTCTATTCTTCTCTTTGCTCTTCTCTAGTCTTTTTAGTTATTCTAATATTAGGCCTAATATGTCTTTAATATGTGAGATTCTTTCTTATGGTTCTCTTTGAACTATCTTTTTCTTTTTTGTCTTTTTTTGACTTTGGTCTTTGGTTGCTACATTTCTTTTATCTTGTAGTTTATTTCTGTAGTTTTTATTTTTTCAATCGCTTCTGTTTTTTTTTAATTCTATTTTCTTTTTGTATCTATTTATTAAGTCTTTTATATTTTCTTGTTTTTTTTTTGAGCTTGTATTTTTCTGTATCTCTCTTTCATTCTTTTGTGTCTCTTGCTTTCTGCTGCTGTCTTCTTGTATTTTTTTATCATCTCTTTGAGTTTTGCATTCTCAGATCATTAAAGTTTCATTGTACCAAACTTTTTTCTTAATGGCTATATTCATGTCTGTTTGGCTTTTAAATGATACTACTGCATAATCTCTTGGCCTTTCTCATCTATTCAGTAGTATATATACTGCCATTGCCTTTTCAAACTTAAGTTCTCTTAGAAGAATTAGTTCAGGTATTCTTTTTGATATTCTTTTTAGTCTTGCTATAAACTGATTTCTTTTTTCTTTTTTTTCTTTTTTATCTTTACCTACTGTCATTCTTGCTAGTTTTCCATTTTTCAAAGCAATTATCTATAGAAATATCTGTTTAGCCTCTTTTTTAATTTTAATTACTGCTGTCATTCTATATGTGCTTCTTCTTATTTTGTATAAGGATATATTTCCTACTTTTCTTACTAAATACTTAACCTTTTGCTCTGAGTTTTCTTTTGGTAAGTCCTATATTATAAGCATTACTAAGTTTTCTTTATTTTTTGTGTCTGTGTTCTTTTCTCTTTGGCTCTTCATTTTGCTTTTTATTTTCTTTTTCTTTTTTGCATTTTTCTTCTCTTTTATTGTTTTCTCTTTCTTTTTTGTCTTTTTTTTTTTTCACTTTCATTTTTATATTTTTTTGTGTTAAAGATTATTTTAAACCAGTTATTGTGTTTTCTTTGAATCTTGTTAATTGCTTCTTCTCTATCATATTTACAATTAAAATTAATTACAATCCAAGTATTACCCTTTTTGAATACTTCTTTGACTTCTATTACATGTTTGTTAGTTATTAATAGTCTTTTTACAAATTTTGTTTTTTCTTCTTTTAAGCTGCTTGGTATATTATATGCTGGTATTTTTGCTATATATATTAGTTTTTTACAACAATCTCTGTTTACAGGTAACCATATACTTTGTTCTAATAATGTCTCTATAAAGCTGCTTCTCTCTATTTTATGATTCTATATTTTTTTTTTCTTATTCTTCTTGACTTCTAATTGCTACTATTATGTCTTGACAATCTTGCTGCATTACATTTGTCTTTAATATTTTAATTTCTTCTTCTATATATTTGTCTATTGTTGTTTTTATTGTTACACTTATGTCTTTTGTATCTTTTGTGTCTTCTTTATTCCTTCTTCTTTTTTGTTATTCTTTTTCTTTTTCATTTGTATTCTGTTGTAGTTCTTTTTTCTTTATTACTATATCTACTGCATCTGTCATTTGTCTCATTTTCTCTATATACATTTTTAATGTAGTTGCTTTTTCTCTTAACATTGTTTAATTTTTCTTACTGTTTATGCTTTCTACTGCTATTGGATGTTGGCTTATATGATTTATTTTTTCTGTCTATTTTCTATACTGGTTGGATCTTTTATGTTTACTTTAATTATTGCTTTATATATTTTCCTTAGCATTATTATCTCTATTAAGTCTGTTTTTTATAATGCTACTGCAACTATATTTCTTACTTTAAAGTAGTTGTCTCTATTTGCTAGTTCTTGCTCTAACTCTTTGCTATCTATAAGTTTTAGTACTGCTTCTGCCTTTTTACTTATCAACTTTAGTGTCTTAGACTCTTCTGATTTTATTTGTATTAATATTTGGCTATGCTTGTATAACTCTTTCTAAATGCTTCTATTATGTGCACTTTGTAATACTTACATGTCTCTTCTGCCTATTTCTGTATATGTTTGTTTATTTCCTTATATGCTCATATGGTCCAAAATGATTTGCAATTCCAGGTCAATGCTGTTTTTTCAAAATTTTTTTGGAGGTTTTTGTTTTATCAGGCTTGTCTTTTTTCTACTTACTATGTCTTCTTTATTTTCTTTGTTGTTGCACTTACTAGGTCTGTTTTAAGTATTTTTTCTTTTTGTTTAAATCTCTAACTGTTGTTTTAATTCTGGTTTTTGTATAAAATTTAATTTTTTTTTTTGTAAGTTTGTATTTTAGTAATTAGCAGAAAAAGTTATTAATAGTAATTTTTTTTTTAAAATATTAAAGTGAGTACTTATAACCTAGAATTTTATTGATAGTATATTTGACTAATGGTTGCATTACAACTACAGAGTCAATCATAAAAAGAATATAAAACTAGTTACTTGTACAACTTTAGTTATTGTCTAATTTAAGTTGTCTGCCTAAAGGTTCTATACTAGTTGCTATACCTGAAACCTGCTTGTAAGTTTCCTATTTAACTTTAGTTTGTGTATTTATCCATCTACCTCTGCCTACTAATGACTCTGATCAATGTTAATGAAAATATATCATAGCCACTAAGTCTTTAAAGCAGTTCTTTAAAACTTTTGATCTTGTACTAAACCTTCCAAAATCTTTTGTATCCTATTCTTACAGCTGACCTAGTATCACTATGACTGAAACCAATACTGGTAATTAGAATATAGTATTAAACCATTATGTTTTTGTAGAGTTTATCACAACTTTGGTATTAACTTTACAACATATTCCTACTATATTGGTATTTAATTCAAGTTTTATTAAGCTGCCATTTTAGATATTAATAGTAATTTTGCTATATCATTTAACATAATTTTAAATATATTTATTTTTACAATTAATTATACAAATATTCATAGCTTACCTTTATTAAGTATTTGTAATTATCTAGCACCTTACTATGATCATACCAACAGAATAACTTAAGTTTATTTTGATGATAATCACATCATTATCAAATAACTCTGTTATTTAATGATGATGCAATCATTATTAAAAGAACTCAAGTCATTTTATTGATATAATTATAATAAGACATCAGATAATATTATTATTGAATGCTACTCAGCCAATAACTTATTTATTTGGTAGTGAATTTAATAAGTGTTATTTTAGAGCACCTTTAGAGCTCAGAAGCTAATATATTAAATTTCACAGCCAGATAATAAATTATTTTCCAAATAATTTCTGTTATTGGCTGCTTCACATCCAATAACTATATATTATTTTTAAATTTTTATTTTAATAAACTAATTTAATTTTTTAATTAATATAGAATGCCATTTTTATAAAAATACTTTACTAATAAATTTTTTTCTTTCAAATAAAAGTTATTCTTCATTATATTAATTATATATATTAGCAATAGAAGAACAAAATCAAAATATAATTCATTTAAGTACTTTTTGGCATATTTGAAATAAATATATTTTAGAAATTAAGTTTCTTTTATCTTGAAGTAATTTATATTATAATTATAAAAATATGTAATTTAACTCAAAATATTAGACTAAACAAAAAATTGAAAAATATATTAAAGAATAAAATAATTATATTTTATAGATATAAAAAAAAAGAAAATATTATAAATATTTATTTTTATTAAAATTTTTAAATATATATTTTAAATTCTAATTTAGTTATTAAATTTTAGAAATTATATTCAATTAACAAAATCTATTTTATAACAATTTTCTAATTTTTCTAATTTTTTCAACCTAATAAGCCAAATTTATTAAAAATTAAAAATTATATTTTATGAGATTATGTTAAACAAATAAAAATATCATATTCTTCATAATAAGAAATAAAAATCAATTAAATTAAATTAAAATTTTGAATTTTTTTAATTATATAATATATTAAAATTTTTTTAAAAATATATATATATTTTAACATCTTATAATATTCAACTTTTTGGAATTTGTAAAAATGCATTTCCAATTCAAGTAAAAGTTTAATAATAATATTTTAATATTTAAATTATTATTATTTATTAATAAAAATTTTAGTATAATTATTTAATAAAAGAAAAAGAAAGTATCAGAAAAGGTGCAAATACAATTATATTACTAGTATATCATTATTTTACTTTTTCTAAATTAGGTAAAACCAATTTAATTATTTATGCAAATAATTGTTCTAAACAAAATAAAAATAATGCAGTAATTATATGTTTAGCATAGAAAATTGCATCTGGATTATATACTTGAATTATATATTTATTTATAATAGCTGATTATACAAAATTTAGTCCTAATGAATTTTTTAATCTTTTAAATTAAAATTAAGAAAATCAAAAGTTGATAATCTTGATAATTTAGTAAAAGTAATTGAAAATTCAGCAAATAGAAATTTTAATTAAGCATAAACAATTTTTAATAAAAATAAGAATAGAATAGTATATTTTTATAATTAGACAGAATTTTTACTAAAATTTTTTAAACTAATTTCTAATATTTTAATATATTATTATTTTATATTATCTCAAAATAATATAGGTAAAGTAGAAGTTAAAACAGTAATTGATAAAGATAAACAAATTATAAATATTTTAAAATCAAAAAATACTAAGATGATTATAATAATATCAAGCCAAAATGCCTACCTTAATCACTAATAAACCTAATTCTCATGATTTAGACTATTATTATAACAAATATCCTAATTGCTTTGGCATTGAAGCTAAAGAAACTGATCCACTTACCTTATGCATTTTACCTAAAGATATTAATTCTACAAAATGTGAACCTAATAAGCAACAACATTACTTCAAAATGCCATTCAAACCTATGTTATTTACTTGTTTTTGTAATAAATACTATACCAATTTTACCTCCAAATACTACAAAATTACACATACTACATCTTCTTGTTAATCCTCTAGCTTAAGCATAATATATATCTTTTTAACTACAGTGATTTCTAAAAATCATTTCAACAACATTGTTGATAAACTATCTAACTTACCTATTACTAAACAACAACAACAAAATCTTCTATCCATCTTTCAAATTTTACTATCTTTCTTCCATACAGACCTATCACCTGTAGCAATTGTTCTATATTCTCAACATTATTATACATGTACTCTATGCAAAAAGAAAGATATCTCATGTGTTCTTATTCAAGAAACACGTCATGTACCAGACTACTCTATAGCTGTAATTTTTAAAGACTTCTTATTTCACCAAGACTGTGTTCACAGTCTCCAATATATTAAACTTAAACCTTTTTCTCAAACTCAAGAACTTACTAAAAAACAACATTCTATTTTTCATCTTTTTTACTTTTACAAACTTACCAAAGAAGAAAAAATCAATTTTCTTCAAAAACTTGCTCTTAGAGAAAAAGAAAAGAAACAAAATTCTAAACAAACAAAACAAAACCAACAACAAAAAAACACAACTAACCAACTCAAAGACACTTCTAATAACCTGAACTGGTTTCTTAACTACCCAATTACTGAAAACATAGAACCAAATACAAAACTTAATACATTGCTTGCTCAACAATTTTTCAATTTCTCAAAAATTCATCTTCACAAATTCACTTCTGGCCAATCAATTTTCTCTACTTCAAATAATACTCAACCAACTACAAACTAAAAACCTCCTTAAAAACAAAGCTTTAACTATCTACTTAAAACAATAGTTGCTGAAAAACCAGATTTTCTTACAAACTTCCTTCACCAACCTAACCTATTACTCTTACCTCAACTTAATATTCCACAATATGCTTATATCTCAACACTTAAAAATCTACTTACTAAATTTACTAAACTTCTTTTTACCAAACTTAACTACCTACACATCTTCCATTCTCATTACTCAATCCCACCTTATCCAATCTCTGATTGTTGCAAAGTAGCAATTAATTTTGCTCGACTATAATTATTTCTTCATAACAAATATTAAACAATTCACTACCAAAAATTCATTGAGAAACTAGAGCTTTATCCTCTTAAATTATCAATAAAATACAATTTTGAATATGATGCTCCAAAACTCTTATTCAGTATCTACAACAACAATCATTTTACTATTACTATTACTCATAACATTCCTAAAACCAAATTTACTAACACTTTTTGAATTCTATTACTTAAACCTTATACCCAAAACTTCAATACATAGTATGTGGACTTCTTTAAAGCTTACCAAAAACAGTTCTCTGAAATTAATGAAGATAAAGTTAGAAACTATATTAAATACCAAATTGCAACCACACTTGCTGAGGAATGCAAAAAACTCCTACCTTCAGACTTTCAAATTATAGAATCTACCTTTCTTCAAGAGTGTTTCTTTCTAACTACCAAAGCTATACTCTTTCATATTCACATATGCAAAGACAAAGACTGCAAACTTCTACCTAATGATACAGAACATATTTTCAAAAACATATTAACTTATTACTTTAACAAATCCTTTGAAACATTCCCAGCATCTTCAAAAGACACAACTCCTAAAACTACACCATTTACTCCAGATTATACAATCTTTCAACCTAACCAACAATATACAGCAATCTTTAAAAAAACTATATTACTTCATACACTTAATGAATTTGCAATTAAAGCAGACCAAAAGTTTGCTAAAATTAATAACTCAGAAACTAATCCCAAACGAACTGCTTTCTACCTCTATTCTTATCTTAAAGCTTATCTAAATACTGCAGCTAAAAATAACAGTATTTCAAATCTTAAACTAAACAAAACTTTAGAAAAAATTATTATACCTACTATTAACTCACATATTCTAGCATATATAATTCTTTATTTTTATATCCAAAATCAACCAAAATTCTTTATCTTCTAAATCCAACTTGACTATAATCTAAAATATCTTCTAGAAACAGAAAAATTTATCATTAAATACTATGATATTAAAATCTCTTCAATACAGAATAATACTCTCTTTATGTCTTTAACCACTACTTATAGTTTATTTTTTCAATAAATCCTTCTATAGATAATATAAATACAGCTGCTACTTCCAAAATAATGATGTTCTTCACTAAAAGTATACCATTTTTAGAAGAAAATAATGTAAGTAGATGGGCAGAAAAGCCTATTTACATAAAGGACCAAGCTAATAACAGTCAGACCCAATGTACAGGGCAGACTATGGTATCCTCTGCAATTGTGAAAACTGAGTATATGGTAAGCGCATCTATAGAAGAAAAATCTAACTTCTCAGATAACAATTCATTACATCCTTCTAAGAACTCCTTTTCATTAAACTCACACCTAACTTCTTCAAAAAACTTCTATATACAAATATCTTTATCAATACACTAATAAAATCAAGTACTATAATTGATGATGATGAATCATTAACAGAAGACTATAATGATATTATAGACTTACCAACAACCAACACTATTAAAGAAAAAGCTTATATCGAAACCTCTGATTTACTTGTTTTAATAAATTTCTCATATTTTACAACTTACAACTTCTATCCTTACTACAATCAATCAGCTCCTTTTTAAAATTTATCCAAAATGAATACTCAGAATACTACTCAGAACAATGTATAAAAATTTCTATCAAAACATCTAACAATAACTCACATAAAGTTCACATTTATCTTTCTTAAAAAATCAACTCTTTATCTAATTTTATACTTATTCCTTTTAGAAATCTTTTAAACTATTAAAATATGGCACTCAAAACTAACTTTTCTTAACAAAATTCAACATACCATCACTTTCAGAATATCAAAATCTCCTCTCAACTACTACATCACCTGCCTCTGAACTATCTACTCCTACAATATATACAAATAACAACATTTTATCTTTAAATAACTTTAATATGATAAAATTAATTAAAATACATTCACTTAATGTTAATGGCCTTCTAGATACATTCAAACAATTAAGTTTAATTAACTATATTTCAGAAAACCAAATAGACATCTTTGGAATTTCTGAAACTCATTTATCTAACAAAGAGGCAAAATTTTCAACCCTCTCACAAAAACTCACAAATCATAAATGTTTCTGGACACCTAGCAATGCCCGCCAGGGTGGTGTAGGAATATTAATTCACAAATCACTTGCAAAACACATCAGAAAAATTCAAACTTATAAAAACTTTCTTTTAGAAATTGATATTTTTCTTAAAAATCTTCATATCAAACTAATCCAACTTTACTTTCCAACTCAAGAAAAGAAACAACTCAGAAAAGATATTCTTCTATATCTTACTTCCATTCTTAGCAAAACTAACTACAAAATAATACTAATGAAAGACTTAAATAGAGTTCCTAATCTCAAATTAGATAGACTATCACAAAAAAACTCAAACACACCTGAATATTCACTTCTAAAACTTCTTAAATTTCTTCAATTTTATGACACCTATAGACTTTTTTTCCCATTAACTCCCACATTCTCTTATATACACAACAACAGCCATAGTAGAATTGATCAAATATGGACTAATGTCCATATTACACTCTTAGACTATGCTAACATCCTACCTAACCTGTTTACCTTAACTGATCACTCAATAATATCACTAGAACTTACATTCAACATACCTAAAATTAATACACAATTTCATCAAACAAGAACTATCTATCAATAGAAACTTATCAAAAAAGAACAAACTGAAAACTACCAAAACTATACTAAACAAAACCTTAAACCACTTCTTACATCTATTACCAATATAAACCACAGTTCTGAACTCAATAATATATGGAATCAAATTAACAAAATCCTAATCAAAGCAGCTCAAAAACATATTCTATTCAAAAGAATTAAATTAAATTCATATTATACTAAACAGAAATCATCCTCTTTTTTACTACTCTATAAACAATTTAAACAAGCAATTCTACTTAAAAGAAATTTTAACAAACCCAACTTCATAAAAACTTACAACTTATATATAAATAAATATACACAAAACACTCTACTCCCACCTTTACACTCTATACTAACAAATTACAATTCTGACTCTACTATTTCTTCTACTCTCTTTACTACCAAAATTAAAACTCTAAAAACTAAAATTCATAAAAAAAAAACAAGAAAACACTTTTAAGGAAATTCAAAACAAACTAGAAGAAAGAAACAACACTTTTACTAAAATCCTAAAATATTCTTTCAAAATGTTTTGGAAAAACACAATAATAGTATTAATTTAGACTGTCTTTTATCTAACAACACACTTACTATCCAACCAACTGAAATAAAACAAGCTTTACAATCTCATTTTCAAGATTATTTTAAAAAACTACCATATAGTCCAATTCAAGAAAACACAAAATTCTATGAACTTTACAAACCTTATTCAGAACATGAATTTCTCTTTGTTAATTTATTCTCAGAAATTACTTCAGAAGAATGAAACCAAGTCATACATAATCTTCTAAACCAAAAAGCTGCTGGTCTATTTGAAACTAATTATGAAGATCTAAAATACTTAAACTCTAAAGCCCAAAACATTATTCAACTTTTTCTAACAAAATGCCTCTCACTACAACAAATACCAACAATATGAAAACCTTTCAACAAATTCTTAATCCAAAGAAATCCTCATAGGACTTCACATTAGATCAAGTTAGACCTATTTCACTCATTAAACTCATTAAAAAATGCCTTACTAAAATCTTTACAACATGTCTTGACCAAATTATAAACCAATATCATCTACTAAGTGATTTAAATTTCACAGCAACTAAAAACAGTTCTACTCACATTCTCATACAAATACTACTTAATACAATTAAATATTACAAAACTAATCATAAAGAAGTCTGGATACTCTTTCAAGATATGTTCAAGACTTTTGACAAAATCAACATCAAGCAATTGTTAGATGCTTGTAAACATATTGGCATTCCTAAATTAGGTCTAAATTTTATCGAATTTCTCCACCAAGACAGAAAGGCTAAAGCAATCACAGCCTATAGTCTTACCAATCTAATTACACTATATTTTGGCATTGAACAAGGAGAAACTTATTCACCATTACTCTAGAAAATTTATTATGATCCTATTCTCAGCTACATAAATTCAAAATACAACTCAAAACTTCTCAAAATCTCTTCACAATCTCCCCTTGACACAATTTTTTCAACTGCAGCAATGCAAACAATAATACTACACCTCACCTTTATGAATGATACAGCTTGGCACTGTAAATCTAAAAATAATCTTCAAGATATTTTAAATGACATATCTGAACTCTATCAACTAAATAATATTTAAGTAAACCCATCTAAATCAGACCTTATTCACATTACATCCAACAAAAAAATATTATCTAACACAATACCAAATACAACACCTCTCACCTTCAATAACCAACCAATTACACTTAGAAAATCAAATGAAATAATCAGATACTTAGGAATTTTCCTAGATGGAAAAAGATCAACTAAACCAATATTTGATAAAATTTTTAACAAAACCTCCCAATTTGTTTATACTATCTAATGCAAAAAACTTCTTCTTATACAAATATCCTGTCTACTCAATATTATTTTATTACCATCAATAGAATATCTACTTCAAATATGTTCTTTTCCACAAAACAAACTCCAACAACTATCTAGCTTTCTAACAAAATGTACCAAACACATGCTCCATTTATTTATTAATACAAACAATGACATTCTCACTAAACTCATATTACAAACTTGCTGTAGTAACATAGAAAGATGCTTTAATAATAATATACTCTTAAATCAAATCTCTATACATCATATTAAAGAATGGCTTTCAAAAATATGGAAACCATCTCTAACTCAAAATAAAATCCTAAAAAATTATAGGAAAACTATTAATTTTACTATAATATTTCAACTCTATTACTTATACAAAAATAATATTTTTATTAATAACACTCACTTAAATCAATTAATATTCTATAAACAAACTAACCAACTAAACAATATTTACAACTTTATTACATTTTCAAATAACTCAACAACCTTAAGTTTAAAAAACAACAAAATTCTTTTTCTTAAACAATTACTTACAGCTAATAATTTTTACTTACTTTCTTGAAAAAACATATATCTTAGAACTCTTAAATCTTCTTAAGGTCCTATTTCAAGCTGGTTTAAAATAACCTCAAATCAAATTTTCACTTTTCCTATCTTACAAATATGGCCTAATCTTCAACTTCAATCCATCAACTTATTTCTAAATACACTTAACCTCATTACACCTCAATTTGACAGTTTTAAAAACATATAGACACTCTATACCTTATCTTTCAATTGGCATATTGGCAAAATAACAAATATATCTAACTCCCAAATTCTTTTTCAAAAATATCAAATTATCAATTTAATGACCAACACAACTTATATCTCTTCTACATCCACAATGCTTCAAATAAACTACAACTAAACGATCAATCTAAAATGCAAAACTCAAAAAAGAATACAATATTTTGAACTTAATATAAATAATCAAGAAATTCAAACACTTCAAAATGTTCATACAGAGTTATATAAACCTGCTCTGCAACTCTTACCATCTTTTTTATTACCCTCCCTAGAAATTATCCAAATACAAAACATAATATCAAACTCTATATATCAAAACCAGTTTATAAACCTTCATTAAAAAATACTACTTCTTGACCTAACTAATTTACATTTTTATACAAATGCCTCTATACTTAATTTACAAACACATAACACATCTACAGGCATTGCCTGGATCCTCAAAAATGATACACAGATCAAATTTAATGCCTCTATAACTCATGTACCCAACTCCACACAAGCAGAACTAGCAGCATTCATTTCTTTATTCCTCATCCTACCTACTAATTATCAAATTCATATTCATTTTGATAGTTTATCTACTATTCAAACCCTTACAAATGCAATACCTTACAACCAAAATTTCCAAACTAAACAAAATAACTGGAATATAATTCATATTCTAGATTACTTAATCAAACATAAAAACATTAACTACACTACTTATAAAGTTAAATTACACTCAAACAACATACTATATAATATAGCTAATGCTTTAGCTAAACAGAATGCTTATAAAACTGAACTAAAAATTAATCTTGACTATTTTTATCTACCTATCTTTTTTACTTAGAAAGAAATACCGATCACATACAAACTACAAAAATTCTGTAAAAACTTACTTTCTATTTAAACATTCAACAAACTTCTACAACTCAAATCATTACAAAATCTCTCAACAATAAACATTCAAACTTCTTACAGAAATTATCAACTCCCAAAACTCAAATCCTAACTATATTCTATTAGGAATAAAATACTTCTTAATAACTTACCAACAATGTCAAATTTAAATACTCGCTACTCTCTTCTTTACTTAATCTTAAATTGTTCAATTTGCAACTAATATAAAAATATCACACATCTCTTACAATGTTCACTCCATACTTATAACCTACAAAACATTCTTATCAATCAAATTTCTAATACATTAAACTTATTAAACCTCTCAGAAACCTCACTACATACAATAATACAAATTTTAAATCTACAAAATTCTCTCTCTAACTCTACTATATATAATACAATACTCTTACTTATTTAGGAAACAATAACTCTCGATCAATACAAACAACTAAAACTTAGTCTAAAAAAACTAACTAATAATTTCCTTATTTATTTATCTAACTCTCTACTCAACTGGTTTAAATCCATTATTTGGTAAACCTAAAATACTAAACAACATGAATGGGAATTAGCATGAGGAATTACTGCCTTAACAAAAAAAAAACAACACTTGATTACCTATTTTATAATCTTTAAACTCTTCTAACACTAGCTTTATATTTGATACTAATATAGATTCTTTTATTCTTAAAACCTTTACTTAAAACTTCACTATATATAACTGTTTTTATTAATTAAAATAATCTCAAGAGCTCCTTTTACTCTTTTTTGTAGTTAATGATTACAATAGTTGATTTAACTAATACAAATAACCAAAGGATAATATCACACTAGATGTCATTAATATATAGCAACAATAGTGTAGTTTAGAAATAATTTTTACTTATACATTTATATCCAATTAATATACCCATATATTACTATTATTCCTACTTGATATTATATAAAAAAAAAAAAATACTAAGATTATAGGATTTCCTCAAAAAATTTTTTCTGTAAAATTATCAGCTAAAAGACAATAGTATTTATATAAGCAAATACATCAATATATTAAAGATTCTCAAAAAAAAAATGAATAATGGCTATTACCAAAAATTTTAAAACCAAAAAAATAATAATAAAGATTTTATATTTATATAATTTAATTATTTATTAATTTAATTATTTATTAATTTAATTATTTATTAATTTAATTATTATTTATTATATTTAAATTATATCAAATATTTTTTTACTTATATATAAAAATTTTTATTTTATTTTATAATTTTATATTAATAATACATATATATTTATAAATAAAATTAATAATACATATATATTTATAAATAAAATTATTACAAATATACTTTATAAATAAAGAAAATATCTAATTGTAAAAATAATTTATTAAACAATATATTATATATTATATTATACAAATAATAAACAATTTTTTATTTATTATTAATTTTATATAAAGATTTTTTATATTTCCAATTCTTTACATATCAACAAACCAAGCTATGAATCCAATCATTAATTACAATTACTAAATATGACATTATACTTGTTCTCAATCATTGATTACAATTATCATAATATGACATTCTTAATTCTAATCATTGACTATAATTACTATGATATGACATCTTTGATCCTAACTGTTAACTACAATTACTATACATAATATCATATATAATATTTTATTCTTTTTATCAATTTAATTTTTAAGATTCTGAGTCTTCAAGCTTTTGTATTACCTAACAAACTAACAAAACATAAATTTATAAAAAAAATATTAGTAAAAAATAAAAAAAAAAAAAACAAGAAACTGGTATACTTATCTTTATATTAGTTTTATTTTCTTTTAGGCCTCCAGATCTAGACTTCATTTCTAAAAGATCTACATATCTACAAAAAAAAAGAAGGTTAGCTAGCTATAAGAACAAAAAATAGAAATAACAAAAAAAAAAAAATTACTAGTACTTAGCTTTCATATCATTCTCAAGTCTAGATTCTATTTTCTGGCAGATTTACATATTTACAAGAAAGAGAAGATTAGCTAGCTAAAAGAACAAAAAATAAAAATAACAAAAAAAAAATTACTAGTGCTTAGCTTTCATATCAGTTCTAAATCTAGACTCTATTTCCAATACCATTTTAAGATTCACCTATTTACAAAAAAGAGAAAATTAGCTAGCTAAAAAAACAAAAAATAGAAAGAAAAAACAAAGAAAAAAATTACTGGTACTTAGCTTTTGTATTATTTCCAAATTTAGACTTCATTTTTGATAATATTTTCAAGATCTACATACTTACAAGAAAGAGAAAGTTAGCTAGCTAGAAGAACAAAAATAGAAAGAACAGAAAAAAAATTATTAGTATTTAGCTTTTATACTCCCTATAGAAAAATATATATCAAAATATTAATAAAAATTACAGAAAATATACAGAATGTATAAAATATATACATAA
>CAJVQA010000085.1:0-45937 GCA_910591915.1 Cetraspora pellucida
TTAGTCTAGTTTTCTACTTTCTTTATAATTTGGATTTTGCTTTCTTATAAAAATGTAGATCAGCGGAAAGAGTTTTTTGATGCTTTTGGTATGTTATAACTTTTAATGCCTATTATACTTTATATTTTCAATATAATATTTTTGAAATATATATATATACTATTATAGTAAAATAAAATAGATTTTAATAACTTCAACTTGACTAAAAATCAATTCTGAACATTTATAAAAACAATTCTTTACTTAAGATTAGATGTTCAATATTCTTTAATTCATTATCAATACTATTTTAAATGCATGCAAATTCTTTAGCTAATAATCATCTAGATAATATTATATATAATGGCAATGCATAAGCAGAATTATAAGCTTTAAACAGTTAAGAAGTGTGGCAACCTAGTGAAGTGATCAGGTTGTTAACCCTCAAGTAGGAGATCTAGAGTTCAAATCCTATGAACAATGAATTTTGGAAAATAGATCTGTGTTATAGTAACTGTCTTTATCGATTGGTTGGATTGGTGTATCTGTAACCTTTGTTGCATTATCTTGAATAGGAGCTTAGGGCATCTATGCTAAATGTAATGTTACACACATATAAAAAAATGTTAATAACTGGTGTTGCATAAGACTTCAGTGCAAACCCATGATAAGACCACTAGGCACAGAAAGCAAAGAAATTGAAAAGTTGAAAACCCACTTGGAAATCCTAAGTAAAGAGGTAGCACAAAACTTTTAACAATGCTATCAGACTGATAGAAGCCTATGAAACACTCTCAAAGGAATAGATGAATAAACCGAATAGCAAGATATGTAGAAGAGCACATTATCAACTAGACTGCTGGAATCGCTAAAAGAAAAGGCTACTAAGGTATACTATATTGGGCCATCTGGATTGAAAGTCCAGAAAGTCCTGTCAGTCCTAAGTAGTAGTTAGTAGAAGATGATAGAGAGAATGTCAAAAAGATGTATACCAAGGTTTTGGGTGAACCTTATAAGAGTAAAAGCAGTTTAATGATTAGTCCTGACTGCAAGTGATGGTTTAGGCCAAAGTGTGACCAGGTGAGCTATAAGTATGGAATACAGAATGCACTAGTAGGTTTAGTACAAAGTTAAATATGTCTTAGTGACCATGGCATATCTTTACTAGTTTATTGAAGTCATTGATAGGGTGTAGTGGATATAGGATCAGAGTGTTTAAATAAAGGTTCTACAGATGGGTTCTAGATATAACAACTAGTGTAGAACTTTTGGGTAGATTACTTAAATTAGACAATGATTAAAGTTGTACAAGTGGCTAGTTGTACACTCTTTCTATGATCGCCTCTGCACTGTTATGTTAACAGATGCTGACCAACTAATATTACCAATAAAATCCTGGGTCACATGTACTCACCTTAATATTTAAAAAAAAAAAACTTTAAACAGTTTTTTAATAAACAGATTCTTTACTACTTTAAATAAGATGTTAGCTATTATTTAGACTTTTAAAAGAAGCTCATCATAATAATTATTTATTTATACAGATAAATATGAATTTAATTATAAATTTTTTGAATATATGTTATTGTTTTCTACAAGTTTGTCATACTAATATATTCAAATATCTTTAGGTACACTTAGACAATAAATTGAAAGGTAGGCTTTTAAAGTACTTGGTTTACCTCTTGGTTAGCATTTATTGCAATAAGAACATATAGCTTTATAATGCTCTAGATTTACTTATATGTTTTTAGTAATATAATTTCAAACTTTGTTAAAACTTAGATCATCTTTTTTAGCTTTTTTGATTGCAGTTCAAATGTTAATACAGAGATATTATTGTCATATTCATGCAAAGATATTCTACTATATGTATACTGCTCAGACAATTTTTTTTTAATTATTTAATTTATTTGATTTATGTCTTTTATTTAATTTTTAATTAAATAGGTAATTTGCAATTTTATATGCTATCAATATAGATTGATATTATTAAATTATACCTAATAATAAAGATATATATTAATATGTTTTACAATATTTAATGATATAAATCTTTTTCTCCTAACTGCAAGACTATACAACTAAGATTACTATATAATTTGTTGCATTAACTTTGTATAAATATATCTATATACTAGGTTTTATGTAAGTATTTTTAATGTTTAAATTATAATGCATATAATTATTAAAAATAAATTAAAAAAAAACAGATAATGGGTAAGTATAGATATTTTGAAAATATTTGTATATAGATAAGATCAAAACAAAGAGAAATAGTAACAATCTTATAAGTACAGTACAAAACTAATTATAATACTCTAAGTATAGTACATGTAAATCTACAATTAAAATTGTATAAGGTCTAAAATACTATACTAAGTAATTTTTATATAAAAAGTTTTTTTTTGTATAAGATATATTTCAAGTATTTTACATTTCATTATAAAATTTTTTAATAAGAAATATTTTGTGCAAAAGGGATACCTGTATAGTGATTATATAAATGTAATGTATAAACTTAATTTTAAAAGCTTATATTCATTTGCATTTAAATATATTTGACAATTATCTATTTATCTAAAGAATTCTAATAACAATTAGCAAAATGAGAGTTTATGCATTTTAAAAACAATATTAATTTGACAATTTTATTAATAATTTACTATTTATTATACAAAAAATACTTAATTCTATGTACAATTAGCAATATAGGCTAATATAAAAATCTATTATCAATTTGATTTATATTATTAAAAAGCTAGACTTTTATTTATCTTATATCTTTTTAATATGCAAAAATTTACTAAAATCAAACTTGCTACTTTAAATTTTATTTACTTTAAAATTTATTTACAAAGCATATTGAATATAATCATTATTAATTTATAATTATTAATTTTTTGTAAATTACAATTTGTTGTTTTTAATTGCATTTATTTATTTTCATATAGAATAATATATATAATAAACTATTTTTCAATTATAACTTATATTTTGTTAATAGTTTTTTCTAAATTAGCAATACCTACCACTATTCAAGTTTGTAAAAATTTTTTTATTTATATAAATTTGTAAATTTGTCTAAGTTTTATTATATTGCCATAACTGTTTATATTACTATAACTGTTTGCATTACTATAACTGTTTATATTGTTATAACTGTTTGTATTGATGTAACTTTTTATATTGATGTAATTACTAAACTAAGGTTATAACAAATGTTAACTATTATAATCAACATTATTACTACATTTTAATGTGATAATATATTAATTAAACATAACTATATGGCTTTTGTAAAAATTTTATTATTTAAAGTACTTTGTATATAATTTTGGCAATAAAAATACTTAAAATTTTATTAAAAAAATCTTATTAAGTTTAAATAATTTTTAAAAGTATATAATTTAAGAATGAGAATAGTGATCCTAGTATAGTGGTTGAGTTGTCATCCTCCAAATGGCAGGTTTAAGGTTCAAATCCCACTTATGATAAAATTTAAAAATTATATTTGCATTATGATAACTGTTACCTGTTAATCAGTTGGCCTTATATGGCTGTTACTCAGATACACCAAGTCAGGTCCTACTGACATTGAAAGCTTGGGCATCTATATGAAGTGTAACAGTGCATGTATATAGAGAAATATATAACTAGCATTACATAAGATTTCAATGCAAACTCATAATAAGATTATCAAGCATAGAAGACTAAGGAACTGAGGTGACAGAAACCCACTTGGAAATTTCCGAATAAAGAGGTAGTATAAACTTTTGATGATACTATCAGACTGGTTGAAGTTCACAAAACATCTTCATAAGAACTGAAGATTAAAACTGAACATCAAATATATATAGAAAAGCATATAACCAATCAGACTATCAAATTTGCTAGAAGAAAAGATTACAAAGTATACCATACCAGGCTATCTAGATTGGTAGTTTGAAATGAAACTAATGGTTTTGAGTTGTGGCTAATAGGAGATGATGATGAAAATGCCAGGAAAATAGGTACTGGAGTTCTAGTAAACTTTATAAGAGTAGAAATAGTATAACATAGTAGTTAAACAGATAACTTTTGTGACTATAAGTGTTAGGTAACTATAGCATATTGCATAAAACTAGGTTTATATGTGTGGGACATAAAGGCTCTAGTAAGTTTTCTTTTAAGAATAAACTAGTCCTAAGGGTAACAACAAGTATCAGGAACTTGGATGAGTGTAGCTTTGAGATGTTCTTATAATATAAGAAGAACTGCATATGCAGAGAGTTTAAATAAGCAAGACCCCTAGTCAGCTTGCAAGTATAGCAACTAGTATAAAACTTATATAGCAATATGTAAGCAGACTACTTAAATTAGTCATTAAAAGTGCATGTATAGCTAGTTATAACTTCCAATATAAGGTAAGCTCCTGGTGGCATGTCATGTCCTAATATGTTTAAATAAAAACATTGTATTTCTAAGATAGAGACTTTAACTATAAAAAAAATAAATTTAATAAATTTAAGAATAAAAGTACATTAAAAATAAAAGGTT
This sequence comes from Cetraspora pellucida, assembly GCA_910591915.1. NCBI lineage: Eukaryota > Fungi > Glomeromycota > Glomeromycetes > Diversisporales > Gigasporaceae > Cetraspora > Cetraspora pellucida. Next base: position 4,519 of record CAJVQA010000085.1, read on the forward strand.
AGTTCACTCATAAGACTTACTAATTTATTTAGAAGATTCTGACATATAATTAATAATAAATAAAAATAAAAATAGAAAATAAATATAAATCATTATAAATCAAAGTTGATCATTAACCATAAGGATAACTGGGTGAAGTCAGTGGTGTTAAATTAGATAGTATATAGTACTAGTAATAATCGATCCTAAAATGTAACTATAAATTTGTACTATATCAAATTAAGGCTAATAAAAACCAACTGGCATTGTCGCCAAAGTTCAAAAAAAAAAAAAAAAAAAAAAAAAGTTGATCATTAATATACATGTTAATCACATCTTTGATAAGCAAAATTGTATCATAAAGTAAAATAAATAAGTTATAATGATGCTTATCTATTTATATTACATTTGCTAAATTAATTCTAATTATATTTGATAAACTAATAAACTAAATATAACTAAATTAATTATAGTAATTAGTATATAATTAAGAAAAGACTTAAAAAAATAATGAAAAATAAAAATTACAGAGAAATTATAGTATTGTTATATCTTCAAATGTCTGCATCTATACTTTAAACAAAAAAAATAATAATTAAAAAAATAATAACACTTATAGTTATAATTAAAAAAAATAAAAACAACTTAAATTAAACTAATTATATACAATAATAGTTAAACATATTAAAAGATAAAAATTAAAAAAAAATAAAAAAAAAAACTAATAAAAAAGAAAAAAGAGATTATAGATACTAATAACAAAAATTTAGATAAATATCTATATAATATTTATATTATAGTAACTATTTCTAATAATTGAATTAATATACCTGTAATTATAGTCATACTAGCATAACTGGCAAATTATAAAGAATCTGTATAACTAGTTATACAAAAGAATGCAAACTAATATTAGACAGTGCAAATCTAAAATATGTCCTTGTAACTATATAAATCTATAGAAATTAAAGAACAAGAAGCCTATTTGGAAAGACCTAAATAGAGAAATAATATGGATCTTTGATAATATTACTATAAAGACTAGATCTAGAAAACAAATATAAAATATTAAGTATCTAAATAAGCAAAAATCTTTAGATGAAAGGAACCATTAACTAAATTACTAGAATTCTAACTAAGAGGATCAAAAAAAAATATCAAGCTGATCTAATATACCAATAGACTAGTTATAGTTTTACTAAGCTATTTGAATTAAAAGTTTGAAAACAAATAAGAATATACTAAAAGTACTAGAAATATACTGTAAAGTAAATGCAGAAATCTGAATAAACTTTGCAAAAACAAGTTCTGTTAATAATTTATAAAGTAATCAGATTAGTTAACAGAGAGCTTTCTAAGCTCTACAGTTAGATAATATGCTTTAAAATTAGGTAACAGCTTAGCAAATATACAGAAAAAGAGGCATAATGTTGGCTTAAACAGTATTTAAATATACAAAAACTAAGATAGCTAATTGTTTAAGTATAGTATAAAGACCAAAGTGTTTAATTAGATAGTTTTTTAGTAAATTATAGATATAATAACTAGTGTAGAACTTTCAGACAGGCTACTTAAATAGATAATTAAAAATTATATATATGACTAGTTGTATATTTACTTTGTATAAGTATGTTTTTGATGCATTTAATCATAAAAATTCTTTTTTGATACATTAGTATACTTATCTTAATCAAATATATCAATATCATAATTTAGAAATTTTTTGTCTATTTGTACATATGACACATGATTGCAAAATTATTTTTGAACAACAAACAGGTTATTGATTAATAATATAAAATTTATAAGATATTTATATTTTATTTATTTATATTGTATTTATTTATACTTTATTTATTTATGCTCTAGACTTATATTTGTTTCTAATTTTTAGTATATAATATATTAACTAAAAACACAAATAAAGATATTAGCTACTGTTAATATCAGTCTTAATAAAATAAAATAAAATAAAATTATAGATAGATTCAATTAATACACAAATACAAATATAAAGAAAAAGAAAAAAAACAAGATATATAAAAACAAAAGAAAAAATAAAGAAGATTTAGTTATTAAAACTAAAAACAAACATAGTTTTTAAAATCAAGATATAAAAATATAAATAAGAAATATAAATAATGCTAATAAGAAAAAAGTTGTAAAAAAAAAAAACTAAATTTAAAACTTATTTATAAAAAAAAATCTATATATAAAAAATATTTTAAATCAAATATTAAAAATTAGAAAATCTAAAAAAAAAACAAAAAGACCTCTAGGGTTAATAGTATATTGATTATGTTCTGAGGTCACAAATCACAAGGCTGCCAGTTCAAATCCTAATGATAACAATTGTAAAAATGTATTTCTAAAAATAAGAAACTGCAATACTATAATACCAAGAACTCAAAATGTTCAAGAACAGACTTATTTTCAGAAATGACAATTAATCTGCAGTTAAGAAGCCATATAGTGACATACATGAGTTAGAGTCTGATTTGAAATAACTAAAATTATGAGATATAATGTGAGGCTGAAAGTCTAACAATAAGAAATATTACATGAACTTATGCAACAGCTAGTTCTACACAATGCCTAGTAAAACCTTTTAATCCTAATAGAAATTAGTGTAATAGTTCATTTCTAAAAAGTTTAAAAGTACAAATCAAAGGAGATTGAGATTCAGTGTTTTTAAATATTAAAAAGATTAGTTTAGAAAGATATAAAAAAACATGAAAAAAGATCTTGACAAAACTGTTAGAAAAAAAAAACAAAAAAAAAACAAAAAAACAAAAACAAAAAAAATAACAAAAAAAATAAAAAAAATAACAAAAAAAAATAACAAAAAAATAATAAAAAAAGACTTTACAAACTATTTCTGAGATGCTGTAGTTGAATATATGAATATAGATAAGATTTTTTATAAAATGAAAGAAGAGTATTTAAAAAAAAATTGATATTTTTTGTTTAAAAAAAGAAGAAAACAAAAAAAAAAGAGTAAAAAACATAAAAAAATAAAAAGAAGAAAATTAAATTAATATATTATATATAATATTAATAGATTCAAAACTAAAAATTAAAATTTTGAAAACCTGTTTGACTAGTTAGAAAAAAGAAAATCATAATACTAAAACTTATAAAAACAAATTTAACAGAAAAAGAAGGGAAGTTTTTAATACATAATGCAAATAAAAAAATATAGAAAATAAAAAAAGAATCAGATATAAAATTTTGATTGAAGAATAATAAAAAAATATATGAAATATAGTTAAAAGAACAAATGAGTATGTGATAGAAATCACACTGTATTTTAAACAATTGGAACTAGTAATAATTGGAGTTTATATATTACCAAATAACAAACAGTTAGCTCATGTGCCACAAAGCGACGTGTATTCATTACCAAATTACTATTATTTACAAATGTTTGCCCAATAATGTATACTTATTATATAACTGCAAATGCTCATGCCGCATATAGGGCACTTTTCCGGGCATTACTGTTACATGCCTTGCCAGTGGGATCCACATTATTTTACCAACACTCATTTCGTAGACAAAACACTTCACCGAAAAGTTTTTAGCTTGCACTAATCTTAAATATAATTCTGGCATAATTGCTTTGTCGGTGAATTAAGTGTGAGTGTCAGTGAATTGAGCCTGTCGGTTAATTAAACTTGTTAATGAATTAAGTGTTGGTGAAGTTTGTTGTGTCTATGGAATAAGTGTTGGTGAAATAAGTAGGACCGGTGCCGGCGCTTATAAGCACAAAGGAACAAGGCAATTATAGGCTGAAAAGTGCCCATGCCGGACACATTGACATTATACTAAACGCTAATGCCAGTAAATATGTGTGTCAATTTTTAAAAGTGTCCGATATTTTTAGATGAGAAACAACAGAATCTATATCTGTGTAATCTAATTGAAAAATGATAAAATAATAGATAAATGTTTATCTTACACTATTTTGAATAAAATTCATTTGATTGGCTACTCATAACTTTTTATAAATTAGCCAGTCAAGTGGCTCATCCCAATTTAACCGACATTTAATTCGCCGACGCCTATTTCACCGACGGATCGCTCTTCTGACAACGCATTTCACTGACAGTCAATTTCCCCGACAGCCTACTTCCCAGACTTCACTTCCCGACAGCCCATTTCCCCGACAGTTCATTTTGTCGACGATTTTGGCCCACTTTATGGCTAGAGGTAGATCGTGAAATAGAAAGTCTGTAAAATAGAATTGTCGGCGAAATGAACTGTCTTGGAAATGGGCTGTCGAGGAAGCGAAGTCGGCGAAGTGGCTGTTGGGGAAATGAACTGTCGGCGTCAGAGAAGTCGGTAAAATTACATAGGTGTTTGCGAATTAGATGTCGGCGAAATCTACCAAATAAATGCCAGGTACTAATGTCGGCAAACATTGGCATGTGCCAGACACTGGTGTTGGTAAATACTGGCGTGTGCCAGGAGATTGTGGGTCAGAACCAAAAGTCAAAATCCCGAAACTTTATTATCGCGCTTGGGGATCCAACATTCAAATTCCGCTTAAGAGTTTGAATATTGAATCCCCAACATCACGCGGTGCGATAATTAAGTTTCGAAATTTTGACTTTCGGGATTCTGATCCACAATCGTGCCAGAAACTAGCATTGGTACCGATGTTTAAAAAATGCCCGGCATATTTTAAGCTGGTACAAAGTATAATTTTTGTCGTGCTTGGCACCATAAAATTTTTATCAGCACGAGACAATGAGGTGTGTGCGATAGACTAATTTTATAATAATTATTGCAAAATTTAAATAGATGCACAGTCCTAATGGTTCGATGGTTTTGGATAAAATTTTGCAAAGACCACTATTACAACTTTACAACAAAGCTATAAAGCCATTTCTTTTATTCAATCATGAAAAACTTTCAATAATATGCTGTGTTTTTCTGTTTCCTTAAAAAAAAAGAGCAAGAAAGAACTTAATTTAGTTTCTTCTTTAAAGAAGTGGCACTATAGCTTTGTTTGTAAAGATGTAATAGTGGTCTTTGCAAAATTTTATCCAAAACCATCGAACCATTAGGACTGTGCATCTATTTAAATTTTGCAATAATTATTATAAAATTATTACCTATCGAAAAAATCTTCATTAATGTATTATATACCACATATATCGCACACCAAGTGCTAGGTATGCAGACCCCTAACTTTGTCATTTGCTAGATTGCAAATCGGTCCTATGTTACCATTAACTCCATGACCCAAATATTTTACACGTGCTTTGTTTGGTTTACATTCAGTTTCCTTTTAAGAATTCGTATTCCTGGAACTCCACTTGTCAGTGTAATGCACAAAGGCTTTTTTCGACATGCCCAACGTTCAAGTCTAAAAACGTCCAAGCATGTTTTATACTTTACTTAATGAATTAAATCAAGTTGTTGTAGTAAAATTTTGAGTTATTCCAATTTCTTTTTCATATGATACATTCAAGATCTTGCCCAAATTTGTTCATTGACATTTCTGATCGTGATTGTGCATGCCAAGAAGTTCATCGCTAATAATGTCTTTCAAATTAATCACTGCATATTGATATACCGATTTTTAATAGCCTATACTTATTTTTTATTAAACCATTAAAATTAACTAATTGGTTCTCATGAACTGGCCGTGTTAGTTTCTGTAAATCCTTGAAAAAAAATTTCTATATGAAAATTTAACTAATTGGTTCTCGTGAACTGGTAGCTCCAGTTTTTGTAAATCCTTGAAAAAATTTTTTTATATTAAAAACTATTTTTTTTTAATGTTTTTAACACTTCTAATAACAATAACGATAATGATAATCATAACGATAATCATAACAATAAGTTAACTAAATATGGGTTTGCAAGTCACTTAATTTAAAAACTAAAAACTAAATGCGGGTTTGCAAGTCACTTAATTTAAAAACTAAAAACTAAATGCGGGTTTGCAAGTCACTTAATATTCATGCGAAACAATTAATATTAGGAACATTGAAATGAAACTGGACGTCATAACCTTTGATAGGCCGTGTGTGATTTATTTGGTGACACCAATTGTAAAAAATAAATTTATCATACCTTTATTATTATGTCTTTATACATCCTGTGTGATCAGAAATTGGACAAATCAATGTGTGGCATCCAGTAAATAGTTGCATGTCATATATTTTGTGCTATGATTTAAATAATAGCACTATAAAGTTTAAAGGCATACATGTGTCTCGAGACACTGCGTCTTAATCAAATTGTACGTCAAAATGTATCAAATATAGGATCACACCAATTCACTCTTTATTATCTGATCTCTCTTTTCCTTCATCCTCAAAACTTATATTTCGACGGGGGAGGATTATACCCTCTCAGTGTGCTTACATTCATTCACCCTTTCCTTCGTCTATTTCAGGGATTCATCTCATACACTCCTTGCTAAAACTTCACTTATTACCAAAATAAAAATTTAAAAACGTAACAGCGTATGTTACGTTGTTCAAAATTGTAGATATTAATAACATATGTTAAAAACCTCATTTACATTACTATTGAAATAAAAAACATGGCTGGATATCCAAACGATTATTCATATCAACAATCATCCAGGTTTCATCCACAACAAGCTTATCAGCAACAAGGATACTCCCCTCAGGGAGGGCACCAAGGGTATCAGCAACAAGAACATTCTCCTCAAGGTGGTCGTCAACAAGAGTATTCTCCTCAAGGAGGACGTCAGCAAGGAAACTCCCCTCAGGGTGGATACCAACAAGGTTATTCTCCTCAAGCAGGACATCAACAAGGGCAGCAAGGGTATCAACAGGATTATTATAATCAGCGAAATAATACTACATCACCTGGTGCGGATTATTATAACCAACGAACAAACACTTCATCACCTGGTTCTGATTATTATAACCAGCGAGCAAACACTTCATCACCTGGTACGGATCATTATAACCAACGAACTAACACTACATCACCTGGTGCGGATTATTATAACCAACGAAATAACACTTCACCAGTCGGTGTACAAAATCATTCATTGCAAAGACAACAGAATTGGCCTGAACATCAAGCTGTAAACTTACAACCTGATCGTTCTATTGATGATAGGGCTAATAAAAGAAGGGTTAGTGAGAGAAAAAAGTAAAAGGTTACAATTAAAAAATGTTATCACGTGATATGATTCACTTACTCGTTAATCACATTTTTTTGTAGTCTTACCGTCACATTGAACTTACTAACGGGAACTTAGTACTTGATTGTCCTGTGCCAGACAAAGTACTTCGTAACGTGGGTTTTACGAAAGGAGATGAATTTGAACATATGAGATACACCGCTGTCACGTGTGATCCCGATGATTTCATTAAAAACAAATATTTGCTCCGACCTCGTATTTACGGACGAGAAACAGAGCTAATGATTGTTATGACAATGTATAATGAAGATGATAAATTGTTTATTAAAACTATGTCTTCTGCTATCAAAAATGTTGCCTACCTTTGCTCAAAAAAAAGATCAAAAACATGGGGTAAACCTGTTTTTTTAAAAATAAATAAATAAATAATACTAGTAATAAATCAAGCGAAATCTAACTTTTTCAACTTCTTATAGGGGAAGATGGTTGGAAAAAAGTGGTGGTAGTAATCGTCTCTGATGGACGTAATAAAATCAATCAGCGTGTATTAAAAGTTCTTGGAGCTATGGGTGTTTATCAAGATGGTATTATGCAAGACAATGTTGATGGAAAACCTGTTACTGGGCATCTTTTTGAATATAGTTCTCAATTAATGGTTGACAAAGAATTTAGCATTCGTGGTTCGGACAAGAAGTTGTCGCCTGTACAAGTCTTGTTTTGTTTAAAAGAAAAGAATGCCAAGAAGTTAAATTCACATCGATGGTTTTTTAATGCTTTCGCCGCTCAATTAAAGCCCAATGTTTGTGTTTTACTTGACGTTGGCACTAAACCTTCTGGTACTTCGATTTACCATTTATGGAAAGGTAAATTTTATACCTAATATTATATAGAATAATTATAATTATGCCATGTTATTAAATTGTGTCAAACTATTTAGTTAAATCAAATTTTCATTTACTTATTTATTTGTTTCCCTTTAAGCTTTTGATCGCGATCCAGGAGTTGGAGGTGCTTGTGGTGAAATCAAAGCCGAACTTGGAACTGCATGGTTGAACCTCATTAACCCATTAGTTGCATCCCAAAATTTTGAATATAAGATGTCCAACATATTAGATAAACCTTTAGAGTCTGTTTTTGGTTATATTTCCGTGTTGCCTGGTGCTTTCTCAGCTTATAGATACAGAGCATTACAAAATACTGCACCTGGTAAAGGACCTTTGGCTTCATACTTTAAAGGTGAAGCTATGCATGGTTCTAGTGCGGCTGATGCTGGTATCTTTGAAGCTAATATGTATTTGGCTGAAGATCGTATTTTATGCTTCGAGCTTGTTGCTAAAAAACACGAGTCCTGGAAATTGAAATATGTTAAGGTATAAACAATTTAAATAATCATGTTTATTTTTCATAATATAGAAAATATCTAATTTAGTTTTTTCAATATTTAGTCTGCTAAAGCTGAAACTGATGTTCCAGACAATGTAGCTGAATTTATTTCACAACGTCGTCGTTGGTTAAATGGATCTTTCTTTGCAGCTTTCTATTCTATTGCTCACTTTACTAGGATTTGGTCTTCTGGTCAACCTTTTTACAGAATGGTCTTGTTACAAATAGAGTTTATATATAATGCGATTAATTTAATTTTCAATTGGTTTGCTTTGGTAAGATATAAAAATTATAGAAATTCGAATATTTTTTTATCCGAAAAAATTAATCTTTTTTTTTCTTAGGGTAATTTCTATTTGGCCTTCTTCTTTTTAACGCAATCTACCATTGCAACTCTTGATCTGTATGGAAGGGAAATGTTTAATTTTGCGCGTTCTCTTTACGTGATGGTTATAATCACAGTTTTTATTTGTTCTATGGGTAACAGACCTCAAGGATCAAAAAAGATATATATATTGTGTATACTTGTGTTTGCACTTCTAATGTTGACAATGATGGGTTGTGCCGCCTACACTGTCTTTTTAAGTTTCAAAGATACCGATTTAAAGAGTCTTACGAATATCAAAAACGCTCTTAAACAAGCTGCGTTCAGAGATATTGTAATTTCCTTACTATCAACTTACGGTCTTTATTTTGGTGCCTCAATACTTCACTTAGAACCCTGGCATATGATTACCTGTTTAGTTCAATATACTTTACTTATTCCATTTTACGTTAACATCCTAATGGTTTACGCGTTCTGTAACACACATGATGTTTCATGGGGAACAAAAGGTGATAATGGAAGCTCTGGAGGATTAGGAAGTGCCCAGGTGGTACCCGGTAAAGATGGAAAACAAATGATGAAAGTAGAAATGCTTCATGAACGTGAAGATATTAATGCGGCATATGACGACTTGGTTAAAGATCTTAGAATTAAAGTACACGAAGAAAAAAAGCATAGAGATGCTGCAACTAAAAAAGAGGATTATTATAGAATGTTTAGAACTAACCTTGTTCTAGCTTGGATGTTTTCTAACGCTATCCTAGTAGTGTTCTTTACTTCTGATACTTGGAATAAATACTTGTTGTCAAAATCAAATGGAGATGTTGTCTTTAACCCATATTTAACATTTAGTAAGTATTACTTTTGAATTATATATTCATTCATTGGCTTTTTTCACTTATCTAATTCTTTATATTTTTGTTTTCACTATTTTATAGTTTTTTGGTCCGTTACTGGTCTTTCTGCATTTAGAGCATTCGGTTGTGTATGGTATTTAATCCTTAGAATGATATTTGGTTAGAAATTTAGAATTTCATAAATTCCATTCCTACATTATGTCGATTATAACTTTTTCATTATATCCGTCTTATCTAATACGAGTGTTTAATTTATTTTAATATATATATATATTTTTATGTATAATATAAATTTTCTTTAAAATAATCTATTATTTTTCATTGGCATAAAGATTTTATTTGCATCTTAATTTTATAAAATAAAATAAAAAAAATAAAAAAAATAAAATTTTACATCATAAACTGAGGTTTTTAAAAATTAGGACTAGGATTAGAAGCATCGTTATAGGTAAAATCTGGTACTTAAAGCCTCTCTTAGAGCTCTAAGGTAAAATGAAAAGTTTTTATCATTATTTGTCAGCTGATGTTGATTAAGTTAATAGTTTTAGATTACCATATTTCGCGGGCTAAACCACCCCCCCCTGTCGGATTGTGCGGATATTATCATGGTGCATATCAAATTAATAGCTTGTGCATCATTATGAAACAAACGTTAGATATCGAAATTTTAAACAAACGTTAAACATACAATTTTTATTTGAAATTTATTTTCTTTTGTCTTGCAATTATTGAGCTAATGACAGCTAACAAACATTAAACAGTACAATTATCAAATTTTTGTCTTTGCATAAAGAGTTTTTTTTCTATTTTTTATAATATAGTTGTATACATCTGTAAAGATAATAAATCTTCTTTGCTATTGTAAGAATCATAAAAACAAAAAAAAATTTTTTTTTTTGTAATATATAAATGATAAATGATATCGACAGCTTAATTTTTTCTAATAAAAAAAAAATACCAATCTCAAGTAATAAAAATATTTCTAAAGTTCATATAATGCAAAAATTAAAAAGAAAATAAAATGTTAAAGAAAAATTAAATATTATTACTTATTTTGAACAAAATGAAACCCAAAGTATTAAAGAAGTATCTAGAAAATTTAATATCCAACCAAATCAATTACATGATTGAATAAATAATAAAGAAAACTTAATCAAAGCATCATCTAAGGTTTTTAAATTACATCATGGATACTCATCTCACTATTTACAAATAGAAAAAACTTTATCTAACTGGATTACAGAACAATGTCAATTATAAAATCCTGTTACCAAAGAATTAATAACTGCAAAGGTGATCTTGCTTATTCAAAATACAGATTTTCAAAATCTTTCAAATATTAAATCATTCAAATTTTTCAACAATTGGCTCAATGGTTTCTTAGAATATCATAATCTATCAGTCTGTCACCAAACTACTGTTTCACAACAATTGTCTGAAGATTTAGAAGAAAAAAGATTAAATTTTCTTAATTATGTCTTAAATTTACAAATTCAATATAATTATCTTTTATTTCTTATTAGTAATATGAATAAGATGTCTCTTACATTCGATTCACCAAATCCCTCAATAATTGAAAGGTGTGATGCATATATCATTAATATTCATACCTCAGGTAATGAAAAAAAATTTTACTATCATTCTTAGATGTATAACTAATAGTACGAAACTACTAGCAGTTTACATTTTTAAAAGAAAAACTATATCTCAAGAAAGCTTTTCAGCAAATATGTTTGTTTATATGAACAAAAAAGATTGAATAAATGAATTAGAAATGCTGTTGTAGATCAGTAATATATAGACTAGAAGATCATCTAATAATTCTAATTCGTTTTTAATTCTTGATTTCTTTTGCACACACCTAATGGATTCAGTAAAACAATACTTTCTCTTTAATAATACAAATATAGTAGTAATTTCTGGTAGATTAACATTTAAATTACAACTATTAGACATTAATATTAATAAGAGTTTTAAATCAAAGATTCATGAACATTATAATCATTAGTTAGTAGAAACAATTCATGAATTAACTCCTTCAGAACATATTAGATAGTCTTCATATTCATTTCTTGTTCAGTAAATAGAAACTGTATAGGATTCACTTGAACCAGATTTAATTAGATACTTGTTTAGTTATTGTGGAATTTAATAGATTATATAGATCGATAGATTTTTTTTATTATGTAATTATAAACAAAGTTATATAATATGTATAATACTATAATAAATATATTATACATCTGAATGCATCATCAAAATATCTATATTATCTGGCAATTATTATACAGAAGAGGGTGGTTTAGTCTGTGAAATACAGTACTTTGTTTTATTGTTTTAGATTATTTTGCTTTATTTTGTTTAGTAAAGTTTCTTGTTCTGATAACCCATTTTTTAAGCCACATATCCATGGTAATCAACAAAATTAGTCAATAAAATTTCTTATAAAAATTTAATATAATTTCATAATTCACAATAATAACTAATAAAATTTAATAAATACAAGATATTTAAGGATAAAAGGTAGTATTTTAAAATTATATACAAACCTAATGATAAATTTTTTTAATATTTAATTTTATAAAAAAATTATATTAAGTAACCTAATTTTAATTTATAAAAAATGTTTGTAAAATAGAGTTTTCTGATTCTAATGATAATAAAATCATTAATATTAAGTAAAAACTCAGTAAGATATGATTTTTAAAGATTAGGTATAAAAATTTATTAATTAACTTATAGGATTATATAAATTAACCAATCAAATTTAATAATCTTGTATAACTTTAACAAATTTTAAATAATCCTGAAAAACTTTGTAATATATACAAATATATTTTTTTAATATAATATAATACTTCAAAATTTTACTATAATAGATAAATAATTTTATTTATAATATTAAAATTTTTTATTGATTAATTAAAAAATAAAAAATTTATTAATAATATATATCAATTTTAGATGAAAATTTTAAAATATTATACATAACTATATAAAAATAATCTATATTATCTTTACTTTTAATTAAATTATAAAAGATAAAATAGTTAATCTGAGTATAAATTCTATAATAAACTTTGAATATAACAATAAAAAACTAAATTTTTATAATGAATTAGTATAAAAAAAATCTTAATTTCATCTATATTAAATATAATATTATATATATATAAAGAAATATTAAATAACTAGTATTATATAAGACTTCAATGCAAATTTATAATAAGATTACTGGATATATAATATTAAGAAATCAGAATAGTAGAATATAGTGACCTAGTGAAGTAATTAGATTATCAACCACCCAAATGATAGATTAGATGTTTAAATTTTATCAATGATAAAAATTTGGATAATCACCTATGTAATATTCATATTACATTAACTGTTACTAACAATTAAATTAGGATACTTGTAATAATGATCATATCAGCATAACTGGCAGGTCATAGGACATCTATACAATGTTGGAATTATACAGAAGAATGCAAATTGACAAATTGGATAGTGTAAACACTAGATAAGTTTTTGTGACTGTATATATCTGTTAAAATTAAATAATAAGAAGTCCATTTGGAAAGACCTGAATAGAGAGATAGCTGGATCTTTAACAATACTACTATAAAGGTTATTCTGAGAAAATGGATACCCAGGTCTTAGTAATTAGACAGACAAGAATCTCTAAGTTGGAAGTCTTGGAGATATCACCAACCAAGCCACCAGAATGAACCAGAGAAAAAGGATATTAGGTTAACCTAATATACTGATGAACTAGTTGTAGTTTTATATAGACTATTTGGATTAGAAATCTGACAAAATTCAGAGATATACTCAAGTATCAGGATTATGCTGTGAAATAGATACTAGGGTCTAAGTGAACTCTACAATAACATAATGGTTTAATAGTTAAACCCTAACTGCAAGTGTTGATTCTGTCATAGCAATATCTAAGTTAGCTATAAAAATAGATACAGAAGGCTTTAAGAAGTTTATTTTAAGGATAAATTAGTTCTAAGATTGAGATGATAATTATTTGTTTCAGGTGTGAATGTTGAATGTAGTTTTTCAGCCTACAAAAATATTCTTGACGATCATAGAAGACGTCTTTCAGAAAACTCTATTGCGATGTTAAATTTTTTATATTATAATGTTGATTAAAAAATTTTTGTTTCAATCTATCGTGTAATATTTCGAAAACAAAACTTTAAATAGTTCGTCTGCAAATGTTTTTATTTTAATTTTTTAAATAATTTAATATATATGTTGGTGAAGATTCGTTTTAGATGTTAAATTTTTAAATCGGTTTAAATTTTAAAGTATTATTTATATATCGCCGCAGAATCTGCAAAATTAATGGTAATCGTAGCAGAATTCTGAACACACTAATCAGATTAATTAGATAATTGATGCATATGACCGGATAATTGTTTCGGTAGATAACGATAAGTGTTTCGCTCGATATGTATTGATTGTCAACAATTAAATTAGTTGATAAGCAATAAGTAAAAAAAAAAATTTGTGCTTATTAAAATTGATTATTAATCAATACGATAAACTACATTTAAAATTAAACCCAGTTTCTGTAATTTTTTTAGGCGTATACTAGGTTCGTGGATGGGCCCCGTGAAATGAGCTTCGGTCAGGAACGATGATTTTCTGTGATAAATTTATAATAATAAATATCATCGTCCCTAGCTTCGGTAAATGAGCTGTTGGTGAAATGAACTGTCAGTAAATAAATAAAACATGTCGGTAAAATTTTTTTCGTAAAATGTTATGTACGAAATGAGTGTCGTGAAACCAAAAAAATTCCGGGCAAGGTCGGGTCAGGTTAATATTCAACCCGAACACTTGGGGTAAATTTTCCTTTTTTTAACCGAAACCCGGCCTGAAGCTTTCAGGTCGGGTTTCGGGTTTCGCGTTGTAAGGATTGGAATCAGTTTAGTCGACTAAAAAAATCCGTACAGTAAACTACTACGTTTAGTCGACTAATTATTCGACTAAACATAATAGTCGACTAGACCGATTCCAATCCCTATCGGGTTGACCCAACCCGATCGGAACATTAGTCAGTTTATTATTCATACATTTAGTAGATACATATTACATATGTATTTGGTTATACGTATGATCTATACGTCGATACTAAAGAAGAAAGGGTTATTCGTAGATCAGGGTTTAAGTCCCGATGATTTGTAGATCACGGAGAGATACATGACTAAGCTTTGTGAGAAAGCCTATAAGTGCTTGTACAATTTGTCTGGTGTATTACTAATAGATATAATTATTAGGAAGATCATAGAACTGCGACCTAAGGGTGGCTCCGAAATTCAAAAAATCAATAATTAAATTAATAATCAAGTAATTTCCTTTTTTGAATTTCGGAGCCATCCTTGCTGCGACCTCGATTATCTTTGGGGAACCAATTATATGGACGACTATCATAAAGGTTAGTAACCAAACTATTTGGGACGCCCAAACCATGTGCCAATTAGTATCACAATAAGAAAAAAACAACCGAAACCAAAACATTATACTAATTATCACATAGTTTGGGAGTTTGGATTACATCTATAATAGGGGTACAACTAAAAATATACAAATTAAAATTTACATTATATAACATTAGACTTTTATAACGATAATAAGGATTAAGTAATAAGTGCAAAAATTTTTTACTTATACTGTATCGGTATAACAAAAATACTAAAACCGTTTTTGAAAAATGACGTGATGATGTTATTAATCAAATAATGGATATAATTTAATCACACGACCTATAATTTTGGTAGTCGCCCTGGCTAATTCGGTAAAATTATATATTTTTTAATGTTAATTAACTGGTACGTACATTGTATTCATGCATAACTTGATTGCAGCATTTCTCGATCGATCAGTTATTATACGTGCACTATAAATTTCTTACATAAGGCAAAAAATTTTTGTATTTGATTCTGATTGCTGAAAACTTAACTATAAACAAATGGCAAAAATAAATACCCGATACCGATACGTACCAATAGTGATTAAAATTCAGGCTAGCTAGCATAATTCTGGTCAGCTTGCATAATGGTGCAGAGGCCGTACAGCCTGCGTAATAGATTCGACTTCCCATCCTTAGTTATATTATTATTACTGTCGCAATAAAAGAATAATCTAGTACATCAACGATCAAGAGCACTAAAAACTTCTCCGGAAGTGAAATTCACTACGTAGCATATATTTTCTAATATATAATATATAAGATTTATAGAAATTCTTATCTCAAATTTAGGGTTAAACTTAGACCTTATAATTAGAATTAAGGCTTAGGTTAAAGATAACGATTAGGAATTAAAGTTTTTTAGAACGTTTGACATTTTTTGCTTAGTACCCCCAAAACCACTAAAAGCAGGTTTTGAGACTTTTTGTTTCTCTTTTTATTCTCTGAAAATCTTAATATGCATTATTGTAATACCGATACGCTAAGCTTTAGCACGGCATAATTTATATCCATCAAGCATTTCGTATTACTTCCTCATCCGTCAATTCATTTTGTTTATGTATTGTTGTTATTCATTCATTCTACTGTTCTATTATTACCTTATGTAGTTGCTTCGTTTTATCAGAAATTCTCTAGTTGTTATCAGTTCACGTCATGCATGTCATACATTCTATCAATTGATTCTGTGCTTAAACGAATGCTGCAAACTGTAGGATTTGTTTAAGATGGTATAAAACATCTGTTTTCGATAATTATTTTAAATGAATGTTATGAACGTTAGCATTCATTTAAGTCCAAAATTATCATAAACGGATTCAGTCATTTTTTGACGCATCACCGCGAATGATCATACACCGTTTAATGATAATATTCCGTGTAAGGCTGATCCTATTATTTTTCCGGATAGAATTCTCTAGTTGTTGTCGACGTGTACATTACGTAAACAATCGTATGACATCTAACCTTATACAATCGTATGACATCTAACACTAATTGGTTAATTTTCGCTTCAGTCATGAGATACAATTAGAGATGGGCGCTATGCAGCATGATGTTTAATTGTTACATGTTTATATATTATGAAATCACAATGGATGTTAATTTTTATATAAATTACAATATGTGACAATTAAACACCATGCTGCATAGTCTCACAAAAATTGGGTGAGTACACAGCAAAACCATGCTTAGAGTATATATAATACATATACTCTAAGCATGGTTTTGCTGTGTACTCACCCAAATGTACGATCGTTTTGTATGTACGTATGGGGATAAAGTCACTTTTAATAAGATAATATAAAATATTATGTTTAAAAATTGATATAGTGCTGTTAAAAGTCCGATCCTATCCGTCCGGACTCCTCAATTAGGGACTTTGATCAGGACTCGATCCTTGAGTCGATCCTCTAATACGTATGGGTCAGCATAAATTAGCCAATCAAAAGACATGCAGATCCCTACATTCGGACTTTATCTGAAGTCGACTCCGAGTCGGTCTGCCTAGTCGACTCAAGGACCCGGTCCAACAAGCTTTTTCACAGCCCTAATCATATATGATGAGTTATCAGTGAGAAGTGTGTATGAAACCACTAAATCCATGCAATACTCTTATTAACAAATCCAAAAAGTTCATAATAAAAATAGATTAATTATTAATATTGCTGATCTGCACGGTCTAATAAATATAAAAAAACCAATGAGTTATCATTCCGAAATTATAATCATTGGTTGTCGCATTTTAATCCGTCACGTTAGGCCGTGTAAATCGATACGAGTAATGGTCAATTCATCATTAATTCGGGTATAATATATTCCGGCTAGATTCGTCATAATTTGAATTTATATGAAACTGACCAAATTAGCCCAGTAATTTAGTCTCACTTTAAATGAGGATTTTTTTAAAAAAAAATTTAAAAAATAAAATACATGCGTAGTTTTCCTTAAAAATAAAATAATTAACAAATCGGATACCTTTGGGCCGAACCGTTTTGCCGCTTGTCTTTGTTAGAAAAGAATATTAGTCATAAAATTACTCACGTAATATCAATTCATTTTATGCTACGTATATAATATACGTATACGTATACACATTATTAGTAATAAATAATTTAATAGGGAATAATTAACATTTCTATATCGGTATGTTGAATTTAAATTATCTTACTATTACATAAATATTTGGTATAACACAATATTACATCTAATGTATTCATTTATCTCTGGATAAATCTTAAATATATACTTTGTGTGATATGATATGTTGTTGTTTATTCTTGATGAGATGAAAAACGGCTAAATTCCTTCCGAATTACATATGTTGTTACTTTCAAATCGTTGTTACAAATAATTATTTGTATGACAGCAGAAGAAATCACTGGAACTTTTCTCACCTTACTAATTACTTTTTACTTTAATTTTCTATAATGTCAGTCGATCATCATAATCCGCATCCAAATAATAAATTCACTTTGCTAGTTTACAGTAGTACTGTTAGTTTATAATACTTGCAACACAATACCTAAAAAGAATGACTTGAAACTTTTCAGAACAATTAATGATTGGTTTACAAACTTTGAAAAAAAACATATAAAGTTGTGGCCTGGTTTTTTATTTTTCTTTAGCGTTATCTTGACGTTTAAAGTTTTATGATTGTCTATGCTATTTTTATGATTCAAAATTTTAAATAATAATAAAATTATAATTCAATTAAGCAGATTTATCATCTAAATAATAATTATATATCTTGTTCTTGATAACGTTACAATAATGGTTGGAAACTCAAAATCTCCTCCTCCCTCACATTCAAATGTTGAAATTCCAGAAGCAAATGCCAATATATTTTCTATACTCACTTTTTGGTGGGCCAATAGCATAATGAATTTAGGTTATAAACGTCCATTGGAAAAAGATGATCTATATGTATTGAATGACGCGAGATCTGCTAAAATTGTTACTGATAATTTTGAAGTCGAATGGAAGAAAGAAATTCAAAAAATTAATCAAGGAAAAAAACCTTCTTTGATTAAAGCTTTATACAGAGTTTTGTGGGCAAAATTTTCTTTGGCAGGTGTTTGTAGATTTGTTAGTGATACATTATTAGTTACCTCTCCTTTGATTTTAAAGGTATGTTTCACGTGTTTGTGTATATGTGTGTTTCCACGTGATTAGTATTACGCGTCTCGAAAAAAAATTAATTCTTTAATATTTTTCATTAATATTTTTCATTAATATTTCCATTAGTTATTATTGAATTTCGTCTCGAAAGCATATTTGGGTTTCAATCCACCTGTATACGTTGGTTATGTATTAGCTGTCGCTTTATTCTTAATGCAAATGAGTGCTACTATTTTACAAAACTTATACTTTTATTGCGCAATGGAAACTGGTTTCCTCTCTCGTACTATTCTCATAACTGCTATATATCGGAAAGCTTTAGTATTAAGTGGTAAAGCTAGAGGCTTATTCACTAATGGCAAGATTACTAATTTAATGTCCACTGATACTACTCGCATTGACTTTGTATCCGGTTATTTTCATATAATTTGGGCTGCTCCTATTCAAATATGTATAGCTTTAGGTTTACTAATAGTAAATATTGGTCCATCCGCATTGGCTGGCTTTGCTTTATTAATATTTGTGAGTCCTATGCAAGGAAAGGTTATGTCTTTGTTAGCTCGTACAAGAGCTAAAGCTGCTGGTGTTACCGATGAACGTGTAAAATTGACTCAAGAAATTTTATTAGGTATTAGGGTTATTAAATATTATGCTTGGGAAGATAGTTTTGCTGATGCTCTAAGTAAATTAAGAAATAAAGAAATTAGTTTGGTTAGATTTTTATTAGTTATTAGAGCTGCTATTACTGGTGTTTCAATGGTATTTTCTTCTTTTTTTTCTTTATTTTATTTTTATATTTGTTTTATCTTTACTTATTATTTCTTTACTTATATCTTTTTGTTGATTATTCTAGGTTGTTCCTGTATTCGCTAGTATCTTGTCATTTATAACCTACTCATTGACGGGTGGCAATCTTGAACCTGGAATTGTATTCTCTTCTCTAGCATTATTTAACATTCTCCGATTACCTTTAATGTTCTTACCGATGGTAATAGCTTCCGTTACTGATGCTTATGTATCAATTAATCGTATAAGTGAATTTTTACAAGCCGATGAATTATCAGTTTTACCAGGAATAGATACAAATGAAAAATTTGCTATCAAAGTTAATGATGGTGAATTTATTTGGGAAAGTTCTCCACCAGAAGAAATTATTAATAAATCAAAGAAAAAAAAGAAAAAAGATAAAAAATCAAAAAAATTTCATAAAAAAAATACAAAGAATGAAATTATTTCTTCTTCAATTACTGTTAATGAAAAAGCTTCAACTCCTAATGATGATTCTTCTGATAATTCTACTTCTTTGACCCCTGTTGATATACCTGAAATTTCTTCAAAATCTCATCTACATAACATTAATCTTTCAATCTCTCGTGGAAATTTAATCGCTGTGGTTGGTTCTGTAGGTTCTGGTAAATCTTCATTATTATCTGCTTTAGTGGGTGAAATGAAAAAAGTTAAAGGTGATGTTTTATTTGGTGGAAACATTGGGTACTGTTCTCAAACTGCGTGGATTCAAAATGCTACACTTAGGGACAATATTACTTTTGGTTTACCTTTTGATGATGCAAAGTATCGACAAGTTATTAAGGATTGTTGTTTAGAACCTGATTTAGAAATGTTACCTGCTGGTGATATGACAGAAATTGGTGAAAAAGGAATTAATTTATCTGGAGGGTATGTTATCATTTTTATTAATTATCTATTTATTATCTATTATTAATTATCTATTTATTATTTATTATTAATTATCTATTGTTAATTTTAGACAAAAACAACGTGTTAATATCGCAAGAGCCGTGTACTACGATGCTGATATTGTTTTATTAGATGATCCATTGTCTGCAGTTGATGCACATGTTGGAAAATATTTATTCACACATTGTATTCAAGGTGCACTTGCAAAAAAGACGCGTGTACTTGTTACGCATCATTTACATTATTTACCACATGTAGATTACATAATATGTATGGAAGATGGTGAAATTGCTGAACAAGGAACTTATGAAGAATTAATGAAAGATGGTAAAGCCTTTTCAAAATTAATTGCTGAATATGGTGAAGCACAAAGTGATGATGAGAATGATGAGGATGAAAAGAAAATTGATGAAGAATCAACACTGGACGAAAAAGAAACTAAAAAAATTGATCAAGCTGTTTTATCTAAAGGGCTAATGTCAACAGAAGAACAGTACAAAGGAGCAGTTGATAATAAGATATACTTGGCATATATTAGAAATGCTGGAGGATTATTGTTAATACCCTTCTTGCTTTTCTTGCTTGTTATGATGCAAGTAACAAATATTGGGTATGTTTTCATCATATATTAATATTAATAAAAATTACCCATATAATCTTATATCTAATTGATAACTTTTTATTTTTTAGAAACAATTTATGGCTTTCATACTGGTCCAGTGATACATTTCAATTTTCATCGGCATTTTATGTAAATATCTTTAAAATTCATGAAATCTCATTATAGTATAACCAAATATTATAACTAATTCAATTTACATATTTAAACACAAATTTGAATTTATAGATAGGTTTTTATTGTGCATGGGGTGTCTCTCAAGGAATATTTGGTGTTTTGTGTGGCATCGCATTCTCATATAGCGGTGTTAGAGCGGCTAAGCGTTTACATGATAATGCAATTAAACGTGTATTAAGAGCACCAACAAGTTTCTTTGACACCACTCCTTTAGGAAGAATTATTAATCGGTAATTATCATGTTTATGTAACTTTATCTTTAAACATCTTATTTTTAAGATTTACTGATCAAACTCATTTAATAATCAGATTCAGTAAAGATGTCGATACAAGTGACAATTTACTTTCTGAATCATATCGAATGTTTCTTATGACCCTTGCAAGTGTTATTGGAGTCTTTATCTTAATCGTGGTGGTGTTCATTTGGTTCATTATTCCATTGGTTCCTTTGACCATACTTTATTATTTTGCCGCTCTTTATTATCGAGCGTCTAATCGTGAATTAAAACGTAACTATCATTATCGTTACAATTATTTAATAAGACATTATATGTATATTTAAACCAAAAAAAATTTTCTTTATTACAGGCCTTGATTCAGTATTGAGATCTTCGTTATACGCACATTTTTCTGAGACACTTACAGGATTACCGACTATTCGTGCTTATCGTGAACAAGAAAGATTTTTAAGGTCCTTAAAACTTAAAATTTGTTGCTTTACAATTTTTTGGTATAAATTAAATTTTTTTTTTAACATAATAGTGAATAATATCTTCTTTTTTTTAAAAAAAAAAAAACAGAAACAACGAAATGTTCTTAAATATTGAAAATAGAGCATACTTCCTCATATTATGTGTTCAACGATGGCTTTCAGTCCGTCTTGAAACCATTGCAAATATCTTGATATTTTTCTCAGGTTTATTTGCAGTTATATTTAGATTTACTGTCGTACCTGCAATCACTGGATTAGTATTATCTTACGCACTTCAAGTTACTGGAACTTTTAATTGGTGTGTTAGACAAGTTGCTGAAGTGGTAAGAAAATAAATAATAATAATAATAATAATAATAATAATAATAATAATAATAATAATAATATTTTAATAATATATTTAAATGACTAATTTCTCATGATCTAATACGTAATAGGAGGCAAACATGAACTCAGTGGAACGTTTAGTTCACTACAGTGATAACTTAGAAGTAGAAGCCGAGAATATAATACCGGACCACAGACCACCATCTGAATGGCCAGCTCGTGGAGAAATTCATATTAAAAATTTGGAAATTAAATATAGACCTGACAGTCCCTTAGTTTTAAAAGGTGTCTCAGTTGATATTGTGGCTGCTGAAAAAATTGGAATTGTTGGTCGAACTGGTAAATAAATTTAGTTTGAAGAATTATTGATATTCAAATATTAACTTTACTCTTAAATAATAGGATGTGGAAAATCAACTTTAGCAACGTCATTTTTTAGATTTGTTGAACCAACTTCTGGAAGCATTGTAATTGATGATATTGATATCAGTACTATTGGATTAAGGGACCTTAGAAGTAATATTACTATCATACCTCAGGATCCTGTACTATTTAATGGTACTATAAGGTAAATAAAAATCTCGATTATATACATATTTATTATCATTATCAAAAATTTTTTTAAACTAATTTATCAAATATCGAAAAAACAAAAACAGGAGTAACTTGGACCCATTCAATGAGCATAATGATCTCGACTTATGGAATGCACTTCGTCGTGTACAATTGGTTAAAAATTCTGACAACACTAATTCTGAAGAAGGAAAATTAGAAATTATTAATTCTACTTCTGATCAAAAAAATAACAAACAAGAACCAATAACACTTGATTCACCTGTAAAAGAAAATGGTTCCAATTTTTCTCAAGGTCAACAACAATTGATCGCAATGGCTCGAGCACTAGTTCGTCATTCCAAATTAATAGTAATGGACGAAGCTACTGCTAGTATAGATTTTAAAACTGATTATTTAATACAGACTACAATTAGGGAAGAGTTTAAAGATAGCACTGTTATCACTATTGCACATAGATTGCGAACTGTCGCAGATTATGATAGAATTCTGGTTATGGGTATGTATTTTCAAAGTTCAAAGATATATATATATATATATTTAAAAAATATTAATTCCTTCTCTCCAAAATTAGATGCTGGAAATGTGGTTGAATTCGATATTCCATATTTGCTAATGCAAAAACCTGATGGATTGTTTAGAAACATGTGTGAAAGAAGTGGTGAACTTACGGAATTAATGGAAATTGCTAAGCAGAAATATGAAAGTACACGATAACTAGCATTGGCAATGAAACAATGAATTTACGTATAAAAATTTTTATAATTTAGTACTAAACTTACTAAAATACATATATCAAAAAAAAAATGATTGAAAAATTAATACTTGGTGCTCTAAGTAAAAATACTTGGTGCTCCAAAAAATAATTTATATATATATATATTTTTTAACTCTAATCCTAACTTCTATTGAAGGCAGAACTTTTTTTTTTTTTGAGAAAAAAACCATGTATACACACTTATTTTAACAATTTACTTTAAATATATAGTTTTGTAAATTTTAGAATTAACAATTATATAATGCAGCAATGGACTAGATTAGGGTACTAAAATCTTGACGAAAAAAAAACTTTTTAATTTATTAATCATATTAAACTTTTTTGTAATAAAAATGAGTATCGGTATTGGGAATTTACTACTGTACGTAAAAAAACATATAACTTCATATTAGTACAATAATTTCTCTACACAATGATATAATAAAGAATTTTTAAACTTTGGCTTGTACAGTATTATTGTCAATGTGGTTATTAATGAGTAGAAATGGGTAATTAATTTGAACCCGGACCGATTTTATATATATAATGCAAAAATAATAGGAGAGGATGAAATCCGCGTTTAGCTGTGTTTTTTTTTTTATTATGCAAAAGCGGGTTTCACCGGCTCGAGGTAAACATACCATACAATATCCCACATATCGCGTGACTTGCGCGAGATTCTTGATAATTAAATTTAAAAATAAAATTTATATGTATTATTTTCAACCAATAAATTTCTGAAAAATTGTTAAAAGAATCTAATTAATTTTCGAATTTATTTCCAAAATTGAAAAGAAAAGTTGGATAATATACCTATATATAATACGTATATATATATATATATATGATATTATGATTTAGAATTTGTTTTTAATTATTTATAGTATATATTTTATTTATTTTTATACAGGATCTTTGCTAGAAAAATGACCGTGTCGTCCAAAAATCAGTTTAAACTTAATTAATTTTATAGTTTCGATGGTTCAATATGATTAATAATCGATTAGGCAAATAAAACTTGTTCTGAATGGTTAACACATATTAAAGAAAGTGAATTTATGAAGAAGTTCTACTTCTTTACCTGATTTTAAAAAAACGTTATTAATGTCAATAATATGTATGAGAATTTAGACAACACTTTTTTAAAAAATACAGTAATATGTTCAAGGTTCAACACAACTCCAATTTCTTTATGAAAGGTTTGATAGGCAATCAAAATAATATACCCGTCGCATTGGCTAACTCTTAAGGAAATATTGTGATTATAAGGAGGCCAAAATATATTTAAGTATGGCCGAATATGATTCAAAGGTCAGTGACATTGAAATTGCAAATGATGAAGCTATTGAATTAAAAACAATATTAGTAAAGGTTTATTTACATATTCTTAATAGAAATTAATTTATAAGTGATAAAGTTTATTGAAAAATCTGGAACTTTCCTCAAAAAAAAAAAAATGATTGAAAAAAATTTGGATCTGTTAAAAAAAAAAAATAGTTAAACGTGATTGAAAAAAAAAAGTAAATAACTTAACAAATTGAAGCCGTAAAAACTTTATGAAAGACATATACATGAATGTTTAAATTATTTTTTTAAAAAAAGCAATTTTTTGAAAAACTAATTTCGTCTAAATTTTCACCATTGCTACATTTTATATGAACTCTCACAAACAACTATACTATTTTGATATAAGGAATTCGAGTAATTTGTCAATAATTTCGCCACTTATTAAAATTAATTTCGCTAACTATGAAAAACTGATTTTGAAAGATTATTAAAAGATGTAATTTAGGCAATCACGTATAGAAAGACATGGAATGGGTATGATAGTTTTAACATCTCTTTCAAAAATCAAAAACAGTAAGATATTTATATCAATCAATCCTATTTGAGTACCGATGTTTAATTTTAAATTCCGGATGTTTTGGCGAATTGGTTGTATTGGGGAAAAAGTATTCGGTAAAAGTTTCTATCGGTGAAATAAACTGTCAGAAATATGTCTTGTCGGAAACGGTTTTATTTATATAATTCGGTTTAATCTTTTGCCAAAATTAAGCCCGGTTTCAAAACCGGGTAATTCGGTTTTGCGATTTGTGGTTGTAATAAACTCGCAAAACCGAATCAGCCCGAATTTAAATAAAACCGGACGATCCAATCGAATCAACCCGAATTTAAAAAAAATGATAATTTGGTTTTGTGGTTTTAATAAACTCGAAGTAAAGAACTTTACAAAGCGACAACCTTGCAACCTTTATAAAACATCAGTTAAATATATATTTTGATCATGATAACATTATTGTCTATTCGATGCCACTATACATATAATTCCTTATAAACCTTGATCCAGCATTATTATTATCTCTTACTTTGAATTAACCATTACTTTTTTTTATATTAATGTGCGAATGGATATATTTAATACTTACAAAATCTATCGCAGTTATGGACGTGACTACGGCATTTTTCTCACATGATCTGTAAATTTAAGATTGCCCTGGTGTATTAAATCTGTACATTAAAGATAGATGCATGCCTAATACTGTATATTCAAAGGCTTTTCTTTTCAGCCGGCAAACTTCACTTGTAAAACAAGGAGTTCAGAATTTTAAGCTAGAATTATAATAAATGTGTCTTTCTAAAAATAACGAAATCCCTTTTGGCATGAAACTGCTCGACTCTATAGAAAAGTGTCTAAAAGTAGTTGTTATAGTTATTATGCACACTCAAACTGGGTGTTCTAATTTCCCCCATCACTTTACCATCGGAGAGCTATAGATTGATTATAACGGTTTGCAAAAAGGTTTGACCCATGACTTTCGTGGTTCGTGGTAACGATAGTAGAGAATTTCAATCATTTATTCGATCAATGATATTTATATATATTTGGAAATCTGTATAATTCTCTTAAAATCGAAAAATCATCACACCAATTGGTGTATAAATTTCATAGTAAAAATTGACATGAAAATCAATGACCCGCTATCTACCAACCCAATTTGAATAATTCTACCACTGTTAAAACCAGAATAACTTGCTCTATAATCTTTGTTAGAAACTCAAGGTCTACTTGGCTTTTTATTGTAAACTTCCTGCATTCCAACCTTATAGAAAAAAACTACATTAACTTCTGCCAATTTCTACTATTAAATTTGCTATTTTTTATACCATTTAACCGCGATTCACCTCTTAACAATTTTTGTATCCCCATCAATATAAAATGTGATAGAATTAATATTATCGTTATATGGTAAAATTCTGTGTATTTAGTTCGACCATACTGGCATTTTTTACTTATCCATTCTCAAAATAATATACATGGTGTAAATACCATGTTGGCATGGGACAGTTGTGGACATGGTTTGGACATTTGTGAACATTTTTTGGACAAATAAATAAATTAAAATTACTTAAAATTTTATTAAGTTAATCTATTTTTAACTTTCTAAATAAAAATATTCAACACTATAAAAATATACAATTATATATTTTTTAAATTAATATATTAAGTTTTGGAGCTTGTATATGCTGTGAACATTCTTGGACATGTAGATATTTGGACATTGGACATGGTCTAAAAAAGTCTTGGACATGGTAGATGTGACAACACTGAATAAATACTATATAAGCTTGACACATTATGTAAAGGATGTTCCTTATTATTTCAATTCTGATAAGCTAGATGATACAATTGAAACAAATTGGATTAGCTAGCTTGTTGGAATTGAAGTAATAAGGAATCTTCCATTTCGAAGCGACATAAATTGAAAAATGACGAAGAACGGTGCGACCAGAATTTAATTGGTAAAATTGAACTCTAAATCTTAGTTGATAATCAAAATTAAATCAGCCTGTCATCGGAATTGATGAGTAAGGTTATACTTCTTGATTAAAGACTATAAGTTTGAGTAACTTACTTTAAATTCTTTAAATGCGTACATCGATTAATAATCTTTATGCTAGCGATTAATTGCGAATGAAATAAAATTACAAATTATTGACACATTGAATAATAAAGAGATCAATCAAAATGTGAATCAAGTAAAACTCTTATGCATTTAATTCAGAATTTCTAATGTTATCATAAATAAAATCTGTTAAATGAGACTTATCCATTTTCGCTTGGCATCATATAGTCCCATAGGCTCGGGTAAACAAGCCAGGTAAATTAGAGTTACGTCATCATTTGAATTTTCTTTTTCGACATTTATGATTGATAAATCTAACCAAATGCGCTATAAAAACTCATTCAAACATTAACCTCAGCTTTTTTTTTACTTTTAATAAGGTCAAAAGATCGAATTAGAGGTAACAATAACTGCTTAATTTAACAAAGACTGTTTGTTAAATTAAGCAGTTAATGTTGCCTCTACTGACATGACCCTGTATATGAATAAATTTATTTAAGTTCTTCAGAAATCTCTCAGTGAATTTTGATACTTAAATTAATTACCGGGTAATTAATTTATATTAGCCAATCAGAGAAATTTCTGTTATAGTTCAGAAACCGATTTTTCTGAAACAACCGGTTTTATTAAATCGATTTTTCCGAATAAGCGGTTTTACAGCTGTTATCATTATTCCTGGGACACCTTATGAAAAATTAAACGAATGGTTGTTCTGCCAATTCGATAAATTATTGATTTCGTCATGATCATTATTCACGAAGATAGGCTAAAATCTGGTATGTACGAAGGTGTTAATCGATTTATAAATTAAAACTCACGTGAAACTACAAGACTTCTACTTCCATGTCCTACTAAGTTCTATTACTAATCGTAACTCGTACAAATATCAGTTAGGCTTTTCTTCTATTAAAGTCTTAAAATATTTTATTTAATAGACGTGATTTCTTACAAATGGCGGAAATCTCTCAAAGTTATAAATGAGTGGCGCATTTTGAAATTAAATGGAAGTTTGAAAAATCTTGTATTTCAATATTTTGCTTGAAAACTTGACTTATTGAAGATTTGCTAACACTTAAGTGTTTAGCAGTTGTTCGAATTTATAACCCTCCTAAATTTTTTTCGACCAAAATGCTTCTAAAGCATAATACTAATAACTCGAGTTATATCGATATTAGTTATCTGGTCATTAATTGTCACTGCATCTACGTACGTACGTACGTACCAGGTTTTAAACCATCTTTGTAAATAGTAAACGTTACATTGATCATGCCGAAATCAATAACTTACCGAATCGGCTGAATAATCACTCGGTTAATTTTTCACAGGAATAATGATAACAGCTGTAATAAAATCGATTTTTGCGTTTTATTATAACTGTTCTTCGGCCGAATTCGAATTCGGTGTTATCGAATTACTGTAATGCCGAAAATCCAATTCCGATAACACCGAATTCAAAAACTTATCGAATTCGGGAGATCAAATTTTTATCAGTTGTCCCAGAATTTATGAGAACAGCTGTAAACCCGATTTTGCGAAATAACCGGTTTTATTAAACCCGATTTTTGCGAAATAATGTATAGTTATTGGATGCGAATGGAAAATAATTTATTATCTGGCTGTGAAATTTAATATGTCAGCTTCTGGGCCCTGAAATGACGCATATTAAATTCACTGCCAGATAAACGAGTTATTGGCTGAGTAGCATTCAATAACAGTATTATCCGGTGTCTTACTATGATCGTATCAACAGAATGACTCGAGTTCTTTTGGTCATCATCAAATAACGGAGTTATTTGATAATGATGCGATCATCATCAAAAGATAACCAGTTTTATTAAACCCGATTTTTCAAATAACCGGTTTTTTTTTAAACAGATTTTCGAACTAGAAAATATAAGACCCGGCTTACATTCGAATCCGGTTTAAATTTAAATCCGCAAACTGGTTTCAATCTCTAGGTTAGAGAAATAGTATTTCGGGAAGGTGTTTCAGGAAAGTGAGCAACAACTAGGGGTCTGCAAATTACCTATTTTTGTGGCCTGGCCTGGCCTGGCCCGGCCCGCACTTAGGTTTAAAATTTTTTGCCAGCCCGGCCCGGCCCGCACTTAGCTTTAAAATTTTTTTGCTGGTCCGCATATATATAAATTTTTTCTTCAGCACAAAATTTATTATTAAATTTTGAAAATTTTTAGACCCGCTCAGGCCCGCAGTTGTGAAATTTTGCTTCAGGCCCGGGCTGCAGGCCTCTAACAACAACGGTTAAAATAACGCCTTCAAATTTTGGTCAAAATTCGAAATAACGTTCATGTAATTTTTTTTTGTAACGGCTAGCAAATTTACAGTCTCAAATCTTTTTTTTAGCAAAGATCCTAATACAGTCGCATCACCCTAAGTGTAAGTACTATAAGAGCCCTAGATATTTTATTCTCTATAAGTGCAAACACCCAAACACCCTAAGTGCAAAATTTTAATTTTTCTCACTATGGTCCCGACAGGGGGGTGTGACTGTATTTCTTTTTACAATATAGTTAATTTTAGTATATATCTGTTATATAGAATAAAAGCTAATCTTATGATTTATAGATTTTAATGTGGTTCCTACGAATCCCCGTAGCCCACCTACAAGATTCTTCCGTCACGTGATTCCTGCCAATTAGATTGAAGGAGCAGGTGTAGTGTAAAAATCACGTCTTTTTAAAAAATCGCTATTAACTCGAAATTTTACCTATGAAACTGCCTTCTGTGTTCTAATAAAAAAAATTCATCGTGAAATTTTAGTGTAAGCTATGAACTTCCTTATTCTTAATCCTAACTCTAAGATAAGCTTATTACTTTAAAATCTTCGTTTAATTCGATTGTTTTGATTTTATACACCTGATCCTTCGATCTAATTGGCCAAAAATCACGTGGATGAAAAATCTTGTAGGTGAGCTACTAATGTTGTTTCTACGTACTCACATTATGTTACACCTGGTCTTATGACAACGTGAAAGTTTTGATGTGGTAGTTACACGATCAATGCTACGTATGCGATAAGTTATAAAATTTTAAAATTTGGTTTATAAAATGCCATGCAAATTTATTAGTTGTTCTCATAACCGACCAGGTCGATTTTTAAAGACAAATTGTATTAGGAAAATTCCGGATGTTTTTAAAAAAATTTTAATATATTGAGAAACAATTTACATATAAATAAAGAATCATTTGCTGAATGAGCTAGTTTTTTTTTTTTTAAAAAAAAAAAAAAACATTATTTTGGAAACATTTTGTAGTTAACAATATGTATAGCAACCGAGTTCACTGCAATCTTACTGGTGAAAATCACACAAAATCATAAAATTTGTACAGATTCTCATCGAATACATCTATGTCAATGTGTCGCATCAGAATCTCTTTAGGGCCTTCTATTTGAGCAGCAATCCGAGGTTCAGAGAAAAATGCCTAGGAGAAAAAAATTAAGTCACGAGATATTGCAATTTAAATTGAAAGTAAATAAATGTCACTGGTTATACCCACTTTAGCATAAGAGTCAATATCAAATTTAAACGGTTTTGTTCCAAAATTCGCTTCCACGCATTCACCATGAGTCCTCAATCCAATGATAGGAAATAAATCTTCCTTTAAAGCACATTCAAAAGCGATCCCTAGATTATTTCGAAAAATCTAGTTATTTTTTTTTTTAGCTCTTGTTAAATGATAACATCATAAGCATATCAATCTAGCAAGGAACGTTTACCTAAATTGACACCATTTTTCGTATAGAAAATATGTTGGTCTACAAAGTTTACACAACAACCAATGGTGTCTCCCGTGCTATATAAAGGCCCGTAATTGATGCCACGGCCGGTTTCATAAAATTTACATCCATCATCGCCATGATATCCCATCGTTCCTGGACACCATCCTATGACAGGAAGAACAAAAAAATAACATTAATATTCGTGAAAGAAATAATAAAATTCGCAAACTTAGTAAACCTGGTAAAATTTCAAGTATTTCTAAATCTTTAGCAAATCCAACTCCAATATATCTAATTTGATTGGAAATTATATAGTTAGAATAAATAAGAATAAAATAAATAAGTAGATAAATAAATAAACAGTATAAAAGTTCCATATAAACACACCCATCTTCACCTTTATCTATAATATCGACTTCAAAATAGTATAGCAAAACTTCAGGTGGGATAGGATAGTCAGTGGGAACTGATTCGGCTTGACTGTCATCAACACCAGGTCCTTCGTTAAACACGGTTACGAATGTCAATTGAAAAACATGTATAAAACCAAAACAATACCAAAAAAATTATCCTTACCTATATATTTAATTATTAATTTATTATCCATACACTTGACATGCCTCGTCCAACACTCTTCAAAGCGCGTTGGTAGATATAATGGGTAGGCTGAATTAAGCCTTTCTATAGGTGTGCCTTTGAGATATCCTGGAATATAAGGTTTGTCTTCCATGTTCACCAAGAGTTGGATATTACACACACTTTTAGATATCAATATCGATATATATATATAAACATATTCTGTCACGTGATGGTGTTTCGACGCACGAACAGTCGACTAGTACTTATCCCGTCATTAAATACAGGTTACATGGTAAGAAATAAGCATAGTATTAAATATATTGCATTTGAATATTGCAAAGGCCGTTATCTTACAGAGACCCTATATTCAAAGTTGTTAGACCTGTAATAATATATATGTATAACGTCAAAATGAGTTTTTCCGGAATTCGGACAAATTTCGGCACGGGCCATATTTTAGATTATCAATGGACAGTTGTAAATGTCTTCTCTAATTGGACAATGTCGACTACGCCACCTTTCGTCTACCAATCAAATTATAAGATCAGGTGTAACATAAAATTTTCAAAAAAAACCAAGTTTTTAAAGTTTTTCAAAAATCGTCGGTAGCTTAAAATTTTAGTTACAAAACCACCCTTTGTGTTCTAACAAAAAAAATTCCTTGCAAAATTTAGTATAATATTTGTTCTATTAGACCTTTATACTGTTTCAACAACATTTTCATTATTTGATCGAAAAGTGGGATGTTTTCTCATCCGGAACTACCACCAAATTTACGCGAATACTTATTTGCGCACGTAACACAAACCTTATTTGGAAATGATCAGCAATATATTAGGCTGCGTAATATTAATTAATGTTTCTTATGTGAATTTTAAAACTGGTTTTTAGAAGTTTTAAAATTTAAAAATTCACAAACGAAATTTTTTTTTTAAACCTACTTGGAAGTATTTATAGCAAATAGCTTATAAAATTTTATAAGAAACAATTAACTTAACTTGTGTTTTTTTTAAATTAAATCAATTCAAATATAATTTAATATGTAAATAAAAATTTTAATATGTATACATACAATTTATTCACTAATTGTTTCAAAATTAATAGAAAAAAAGTCTAAACAATTAAATGCTTTTGAAATAACCTTTGCACTAATATTCATCATTATAATTTATTTTAATCGATTATTAAATAGGTTTCAAAAAATAAAAATAAATTCATATATTTATAAACTTTATTGTACAATATATGTGATTCATTAAATTCAATTGTATTTATAAATCTATAATAGATGCATGCAAACAAATGATTTAATATATTTGCTAACAAGTTTGCTTCAAACAGATCATTATTATAAATATCAAAAATTACTTCAAGTAGCAATAAGACCTCTTAAATTATTAATAATTAATACTGTAATTAATTATTAACAATTAACTAAATCATTAACTAAAAATTACTATACAACTTAGTAAATCGATTTAAAACTATATAAAAAAGTATAAAAATTTATAATACATAATCAAAAGCCAATTTATCTGCATATTGAAAAACTTGATTTCATTATGATTTTTTGCATACAATTGCAGTTTTTAATATAATCATATAGAAATTATTAATAATGATCAAAATTCTTAATTATTATTATAAATAATTAATTATTAATGTTTTTATTATTAAGTTTAAATAAGATTCATTAAGCATATTAGCATACAATTAGCATTATTTATATTGAAACTTATAAATCTTATAAAGATTTGTTAGTTTAAATAATTTGTTTTAAAGTTTTGAAATTTAGCTTACCAAATTAAGTATTTAGTTTATGCTAGCTCAGTTTAAAGAATGAAAACTGTATGTTTTATAAAAGATAATATCTCTAGCATAAATATAAATTAATCAAAACTAAATTAATTATATTATATTTAATATATAAACCTGACTAAAATGAAATCAACTAATAAAATTAACTAATTAGTATTAATTGAATGTGTTGGTTTTAGCTTTGCTAAGTTTGTATATCACATTTATATAAAAATAAAACATCATATGATAACTCAGATAGAATAAGAATGAGATTATTCAAAACCTTTATACAATTTATTAAATATTTAAATCTATATATAAAGATTGTAATTTTTTAATAAAGTTATATTAAAAATTTAAATACTGTATACAAAAAAGAAGCTTATAAAAATATACTTATTATAACATACAAGCTACTCAAGTTTTTGAATATAATGTTAAGAATTGTACAGATAACTATGAAGCAAGTTTGGAAGGATTATTCGATCATTTTGATCAATTTATAGGATCCCTTCAAAAATCTGCTATAAGTCCTAATTTTTTTTTTTTTTTTGTATTAAACTAGCTTTTTTTGGAGCTGGGGTTTTTTATTCAGTATAGTCAGGATATAGGTACTCATAGCCAAGGCCTCAAAAGAGTTATCTTACATTAGAGAGTACAACTAGTCATATGTACACTTTTGGTGTCTAATTAAGTAGTCCGCTGATGGTTCTACACTAGCTGCCATATCTGCAACCCAACTAGCAGTGTTGCCTATTTAAACCTTCTGTACTGCAACCCTTACTGTATCACTAGATCATCTCTGCTACATAAGTCAGTCGAGAAGGTCTAGATGCTTACCCATATCTTTAAAATCCTATACCTTATTTCATGCAGTATATCTTCAGAAGCATCATTACTAAAGCCTTCTGTATCTCACATACAGCTAACCTAGTTTTATGTAACATGTTATAGTTATCTAATACTTGCAGTCAGGGCTAACCTTAAATTACTATATTATACTATTTCTACCTTTGTAAAGTTTACTCAAACCCCAGTATCTATCTTTCTGACATTTTCTTCATTATCATCTACTAGTCGCAACTTGGAACCATTGGTCTCATTTCAGACTACCAATCCAGATGGCCTGATATGGTATACCTTAGTATCTTTTTTCTTCAGCGAATCTGGCAGCCTAGTTGGTCATGTGCTCCTCTATACATCTTGATGTCTGGTTTTAATCTTCAGTTCCTATAAAGGTGTTTCATGAGCTTCCATCAGTCCGACAGCACCATCAAAAGTTTGTGCTACCTCTTTACTTAGGAATTTCTAAGTGTGATTCTATTTCCTCGGTTTCTTAGTCTTCTACACCCAGTAGTCTTATCATGGGTTTGCACCAAAGTCTTATGTAACACTGGTTATTAACATTCCTCTATGTACATGTAACATTACACTTCACATAGATACCCTGAGCTCCCAATGTCAGTAGGACCCCAACTTGGTATACCTGAGTTACAGCTGCATGAGGCCAACTGATTGACAGGAGACAGTTTTTGTAACACAAATATAATTTTCAAATTTCATCATAGGTGGGATTTGAAACTTAGACCTGCTACTTGGAGAATAACAACCTAACTACTACACTAGAATCACCATTCTTTAAGTTCTAATTTCTTGCCAGCTAGTGCTACTTTAATTGAATATAATAAAAATTTTAATTATAATAAGTTAATGAAAGAGGTTGAATATCTTGTTTTATTGAATACAGATTATTATGAATAGGTACAAAAGTTTGGTAAAATAACTAATACAACTTATATTAAATGCAAAATAGAACAAGATATTAAAAATGTTATTTTGTGAACTACTTACAAATGTTATCGATCAGGAACTTATCAAACTATAGCAGATCAAAGCCATCCTAATAAAAAGCAAAGACCCAATCATAAAGTAAAAATTGTAATTGTAAATTACAAATAATTATTACAACAAAATGTATATTTAGTGAACTACAAATGTTTATAAAATATATCCTGCATACTAATTACATTCTAGACTCAAATAGTAATATTAGAACCTTGAGGCTTTTAAAAGATGTTTGTGATTGAATTGTTGAGTATATTTGAGATAGATTAAATATTAAAAACATTAATTGGCTTATTAAAAAACATGCTTGTAATATAGTAAATATGTGAAATTAGCAAAACAGAAATAATACAGTTCAAATTTGAGATAATCTTGTAACATGTGATGACATATACAACATATAGAAGAAAATAATTTTAGAAAACCAAATAAACATAAATCTGAAGAAAAAAGCATTGAATTGTGAAGACTTGAACTTGAATAAAATGTAATCTTACTTGTGCAGTTCAATGATTAAATAATTATTATGATAATAATTAGATATGCTTTTCAGCTTTACAATTTCTTCAGAAAAAAAAACATTCATGATGCTTTAGTTATTCTCTTTAATGCAACTCACAAAACAAATAAATATAAAAAT
Source organism: Cetraspora pellucida (assembly GCA_910591915.1). NCBI lineage: Eukaryota > Fungi > Glomeromycota > Glomeromycetes > Diversisporales > Gigasporaceae > Cetraspora > Cetraspora pellucida. The sequence goes on from CAJVQA010000085.1 coordinate 40,675, forward strand.
TTATTATATATATTTCTTTTATCTAATCCAAAAACTGAATAAGACATTACATTTGCTCATCTTTTATCTTCTTATAAAAATTTTAATTCTGTTCAATATTGGCTAAATAATCTTTGAATTCAAATTTCTGATTGGAAAGGCCTTGTAGCATTTATGGTAAATTTTGATCCTGCATAAATAAAAGCTCTTCATACTGTATTTTCAGAAAGCTGAATATTACTTTGTTAGTAGCATGTCATGTGGGCTCGAAGGGATAATCTAAAAAAAGTATATAAGAAAAAAACTAATTCTATAAAACATAAACTTAAACCATGTAAAAAAAGGATATTAGAAAATAAATTGTTTACTGATTTGAGGTATTTAATGTATGCTGATAATGTAAATGTTGCTGAAGAATTGTTAATTACATTTTTAGAAAAGTGAAAAAAAGCTACAATGTTTATTACCTATTTTAAATATCAATAGTTAAATAAGCTGAATGAGCAAGGTAATTTGTTTGGTATTAATAAAATAATGTAGATAAATGCATACTGAACTAAAATTCCTTATAACAAAATAAATACTACTAATATGTTTGAATTATGGCATAAATGTTTAAAATATGACAACTTTGAAGAAAAGCATAATCAACATAATAATATACTAATATATGAACTATATATAGTAATAAAAGGGGACATACAACATCAACAACATCTTGCAGATGTTCAAGCAAGATGTATGATGCCTGCAGAAAGAAAAATTCAACAAAGAAAAATGAAAGCACAGGCATTGGCAAATACTATTATAGAAACTAATATTGGTAAACACTACTAGACTGTAGCATTAAAAACTAAGCAAGGCATAAGATATTTTGTAGAAAAGAATTTAGAACATGATTAGCTAGAGTGACAATTCTTATATACTTGTTTAGATTTTAAAATGCATCAACTACTTTGTAAATATATATATGCTATTATTCTTCGCTACTTTTTTTTGTTTATAAATTATGAATCTCTTTATTGGCAACAACAACAAAAATTAAAACCACAATATACTATTGAAAAACTTCGCTATGATATTTAACAAATGATACAAAATCTTGAAAACCTTAATATTAATCATTTGCAAGTTATTTGTAATCAGATCTCAAAAATTTTAAAAAATGTTCGTAAACCAGAAAAATTATTTAAAGGAAATTGGATAGTTGAAAATCAAAGAACACAATTTCCATTGCATATGGGTATTGAGAAGCAAAGAAGATAATTTTTATCATATGTATTTTAGATAAGTTTTAATTATATTAGTTAAATTAAACTTTGAAAATTTAATCAAACAAGCTCTACCTTTTTAATGCATATAAAAATCTATATATTTATTATATTGCAACATATAATAAGTATATATAATAAAATAAAAAATACTATTTATTTTAATCATATTTTGCAAATAGTTGTATTGTTAAAGTTATTTTAAAAAAGCTTAATAAAATCACTTATATTTACCAAGACAACAAATTAATAAATTAATAGATTACTGTAAATAGAAAATAATAAATTACATATTTTATTAAAATATATAATTTTTTTTGCTACATTATTATATTGCAAATTTTCATTGAAATAAGACTTTTATGAATTAAGTTGACAATAATATTAGAGTAGTGTTTTGATCTAAATTTACATATATTTAAAATTATATATTAGATCATATTTTTTTATATATTTTCGATATATAGTTAGTGAAAGATATATAATTTTACTAAATTTAAGATTTTACAATAAGCATATATTGCTGATCATTTCCAAATAAGATTTGTGTTATGTGCACAAATAAATATTCACCAAATTTACTATATATTTTTTCAATTATATGTAGACAAAAATTGGCTAATAATGAATCTTAATTTAGTGTTATATCATGCGATCAATATTTTGTCTAAGAAACAGCCCTTTATTGCACACATGACTACCAAAATCAGTTACATAATCACTGTTTAAAATCATTGTCTAAAATATAATAATGCAATTGTATATTAGCCATTTATGACAATATTTGTTTATAATATAGTACTATAATAATGATTATTTAAAATTTTTATTCTTACCAAATATTTTATAAAAATTTAATTAATGAAAGCCAATTATTCAACCCAATCAAACTCAAAAAAATATTCATCCTGTCAAACCAAGAAAAAAAATAAAAACATCAAGAGCAAAATATGAATGATATTCATTAATGCAAGAGAATGCTATAGAACTTAAAGACCTTGAAGATGTAGTTTATAACAAACTTATGAATAATACCGAAGAAAATGCTCGATTGGATCTTTATATAACTATTAGTTTTTTAGATCATATTGACAAATTAGATAATGAATCACATATCAACTTAATAGCAACTGAAATTGTAAAGCTCTGTGAGAAAGATGATAGATACTCTTATATTTATCATAAGAAGTATTATAATAAACAAACAAAAAGACAACTTTTACTTATTGGTGCAATTGCTGCCAAGAGCTAGAAAAAAAAACAACAAAAGTTTTAGATAGTTTTAAGCAATACAATATAGAGTTACAATTGGATCATTATAATTAATTGTAAAGATGCTATTTTTGTTAGAGTTGATTTTACAAAATAAATTAGCATTAGTAACATTAGATCATATTTATTAGCATCCATAGTCACAACATATAGGCATTACTAATGAGATTAAAAAATATATTAAAAAAAACTTAGTTTATTTAGCACCTAAGTTATATAACCAAATTATTCTTAAAAAGTTAAATAGTTATGAATTATTTATCATTAATTAGGCATATTATTGGTGGATATATCATGCTGTTATAAAATATAAGCAAGCAAATAACCAACTTCAATCAGCCAAACTACTATTAAATGAAAAAAATTATAAAATTATCTTAGAAATAGATGATTTAATAGAAGCATTTGCTTTCATAACACCATTTATTATCAATTTGGTTAAAATGGTTTTTGATGTTTTACTTATTGATGTTATCTATAATATAACTAAACTTAAGTATAAGTTTTATTCAATTCTAATAGTTCTTAATAGTACGGGGTTTCCAATAAGCTATTTGTATATTTTAAGTAGTAGGAATAATGATATATATATGATTCTGACAAAATAATTTAAAGCCATCTCAAATATAAATATTAACAATGTAAAAATATTATTGTTTGATAAAGATTTCTTACAGATCTCTAAGACATAAACTATTTGGAAGAATATTAAAGTGCAATTATATAAATGTCATATTAAACATGTTATAGAGCAAAAACTTTTTTTAACTATAAAAGGAATAAATATCTGTTATGATACAAATAAGGCATATAATGAATATTCTGTGATCGATTCTATATGAAATAAAGATTTTTTTCGATATATGAATACAAATACAATTTTATATAATAAGTTTTTCTTAAGACTGAATTAAGAAAAAATATATTAAATTTTATAAAAACTTATTTTTATTATCATATATTGATACATACTGCTAATAAAGAATTCATTACATTATTTTATAAAATATGAATATGGTCTGTTTGTGAAATGTTTAATTATTGTTATTACAAAAACTTGTTACATGTATAGTCATATTTATGGAATAGATAATACTATTGGAATAGATGATCACTTTTGGCACTATTTGCCTTATCAGAAATTTTAGTAATTCACACAATAATGATTATTGAGTCTTATTGATATATTTTAAAAAGAGACTATTTATATAAGTTTAATTAGCCTCACATTGATCTCATTTGTTATATTTTAACTGAAAAATTATTATCTATATAGTTACAATAATATCAATTACTCTTATATAAAAGAATATTAGCATTTTGATATGATAACTTTAAAAATAAATGACAAAAATCTGTTATACATTCAATTAAAAGTATATACAAGTATTTAACAAATAATAAGTATTGGATATGTTCTTGTCTCTATTTTTTAAAGAACAGATTTTATTTATATAAACATCTTGTTAATTCTTTAGAAATATGTTCACTTTATTTTTTAGAAAGTTTTGATAGATTTATTTATATATATATTTTTTTTTGGTATTAAGGTGATCTTTTTGGTCTTTTGACTTTTATTAATCACTTATCAGTATTGTGGTTTAATGAACCACTACAGAAGAGTGTACAATTGGCTATACATGTAATTTTTCTATATTACCTATTTAAGGAGTCTGCCCAAAGGTTCCCCACCAATTGCTATATCTAACATCCCTGCTTGGATGTTTTACTTTAAACCTTCTGAACCTGTAACCTGTATTAATATCACTGGTCATCTCAGATATACCAGATCATTATCCTCAACCTTAGGACTAATTTATCCTCAAGATAAACCCTCAGAGCCTTCTGTACCCATTTTTACAACTGACCTAGGTATCACTATGACAGAACCAACACTTGCGATCAGGGCTAACCATTAAACCACTATGCTTTTGTAGAGTTTACTTAGACTCCAGCATCTACTTCATAGCATAATCCCAGTACTTTAGTATACCTCTGTCTTTTGTCTAGCCTTTTTATCAAACTTCTAATCCAGATAGCCCGTGTAAGACTACAACCAGTCCATTGGTATATCAGGTTGGCCCAATATTCTTTTCCTTCAGTTCATTCTGGCGGCCTGGTTGGTAATACCTTCAGGACCTCAACCCAGAAGTTCTTGCCTGTCCGGCTACTACGACCAGATACTACGACCTTGGTATCTGTTTCTTCAGGCTAGCCTTTACAGTAGAGCCATCGAAGATCCAGCTACTTCTCTACTCGGTCTTTCCAAATAGACTTCTTGTTACCTAATTTCAACAGATTTACATGGCCACAACGACTTATCTAGTGTTTGCACTGCTCGATTTGTCAGTTTGCATTCCTTTGTGTAATGCCATACTTACACAGATGCCCTATGACCTGCCAGTCATGCTGGTATGACCGCCATTACAGGTATCCTAACCAAATCTTTAGTAACAGTTACCATAATATGAATATTACATAGGTGATTATCCAAATTTTTACTGTCAATGGGATTTGAACACCCAACCTACCACTTAGGGGGTTAACAACCTAACCACTTTACTAGGTCACCACATCCTGAAATTTTTTTATTATTTTCTAACTTTTTCTAATATATATAAAAAATTTTAATTATATAAATAAAAATTTTTTTTTTTTTTTTTTTTGGTATTAAAGGGACCTCTTTGGTTTTTTGCCTTTTATTAATCACTTGTCGGTATTGTGGTTTAGTGAACCCCTAC
>CAJVQA010000086.1:0-45923 GCA_910591915.1 Cetraspora pellucida
GTTGTTAGGTAAATCTATGTAATTGCAAAAGTAATTTCAAGAATCTTAATAAAGTACTAGCGTGACTGCTTAAGGTTAAAAAAAAAAAAAAAAAAAAAAAATGTAGATCATAATTTAAGTAGCAAGTATTATAATATGTTATAAGCTGTAATAATGTAGTAAGTATTATATATGTTATATGCCATAATATAAGTAGTGATACAAGTAATGAATAGTATAATATGTTATAATGTATATGTAATTATTATGTTATTATATTGTAATATAGCATATTTATTGAATAATTAATTGTAACAAAAATAATTAAATAAACAAAAAATCAAAAAATACCTTTTTTTACCTTCAACTATAGCAAGTTCAAGTCATGAAAGTACAACTATTTTGGATAATATTAGCTCTACTTCAACATTCTTAACCAAAAAGTGAAAAACTAGCAGACCAAATTTTGATGAAATTTGGTCCTATTATATACAGAGAGATAGTAGTAGCAATAGTTACTATAAAGCAACATGTTACTATTGTAATGAAAGCTGAAAATGTAGAAAACCTCAAGCTATAAAAGCATATTTAGCTAATCAGTATAATTCTTGTTCTAAAGATATTAGTGCACATTGGCATAAGAAATTAGCAGAGGAAATTAATAAATATACTTGTAAATCAGCACTTGTGTCTACAAATATTTACAAATCTTTACAAAATGATCATTTTTCTTATAAAATAAATAATTGTCTTGATTAATCATTACTAAAAGCCTGAATTATGACAGAAATCCCTTTTGAAATTATTGAAAATCTATTCATAAGGGATTTTATTAAAAAATTAAATCTACAATATATTCTATCTTCAAGGTCAACTTTTTTAGAACATCTTTTAAATGCTAAAGTGGCTCGAGTAACTACTGCAGTTTATAATAAACTTGAATATTGTGAAAATCTTATCTTAAGTATATAAATTTTATTACTAATTATATAAAACAATGCATCTGTATATCTATATTATTATACAAATATAGTAATCAGTATTGTTTATGTCTTTGCTTTAAAAAATACAGTTTTAATTTTTTTTTTTTTTAAGTGTTAGACAGTTGGTCATCTTTACAAATAGATTTATTTTACAATTACATTATAACAACAATAGATCAAAAGGAATATCTACTTGCATTATAGAATTATTTATCAGAAGTACACATAGGTGAATTTTTAACTAAGAAAATTTCCAATTTGGTTGAGGATATAGAAAGTAAAAAATTTATAACTATAGTTACAGATGCTGTGTCGAATTGCAGATATGCTCATCGAAAAATTCAAGAGTCCTATTCTTATATATGGGAAATTCGATGTGCAGCATATGCAATTAATTTAATTGCATCTAATTTAGTTAAAATAAAAGATATTAAAAATCTAATTCACAAATGCAATAAAATTGTATTCTTTTTTAAAGAATCTCATTAGGAAAACTCATACTTGTGACAAGGCTTAATTGAAATGAAAATTTGACTAAAAGGGCTTCATTCATAGTGCAAAACATATTGGGCCTCATTATTTTTTATTACAGATTCAATTTTATATGCATGTTTAGTATTTGATTAGGTTATTATAATTTTTTATTTTTTTATTTTTTAATTATTATTTATCATATTTGCATAAAATAATATGCATATGTGTTATTTTATGCAAATATAACAAGGCTTCAAATCATTAAAACTTATTTAGTAGCTAATTGCATTGCTAATCTGTGAGTTATATGATTAATAATTGTTTAATAATTTATTAATTGTTTGATTATTTATTAATTATTTAACTGTTTATCTATTTAACTACTTATTGGTCATTTGAATATTTGCTATTTAACTGTTTATGTTTATTGTATTATATTAATTATCTAGTGTTTTTAAACTAATTTTTTCTTTGAGCCAACACAAAACTTTCACAAATTATTATATGATAGGCAGTTAAATAATTAATGATTCCAATTCCTATTAATTGTGACAACATCAGAGCAGCCCCTTTGAAGTTTGGATTTGATAGTCATTGTTATTGCTATAGCATATAATTAGTAAATGATTTTTAATAACTGTTCTGTATAAACAAACTGCAGATTGGCCTACATTATGTAATACATAATATAATTTGGCCAGAATTATATATTATGACAATAATATTAATCATCAACTCGAACTTTGAAAGGGCCACTCTGGTGTTGTCATTAATTGTTTTTATTATTTCTTTTTATTTTTATTTATTATTTTTTTTTATTTTTTTTTTAATTTATATTTTTAATAAATATTAACAGAACATCATGATATTATATCAAGTATAGAAGTTTTTACTCTACTAAATAATGATGATTTTTTTATAGCTTGTCAGCAAATTAGATCTATTTGAACACCAATAAAAAAGTTATTGATATACTCAAAGCAAATATAGCTAATTTAATTGATTGCTTTAATTACTTAGTTAAAATTGCTATAATAATTTATTAAATTTCCTCAAATAATCTATTCAAACAAATAGCAATTAATGTGTTTAACAAATTGTTTAAAGAATTTCAATATCCTATTTACCTTTTGTCATATTTTGTACATCCTCATTACCATGGTATTTAAATACTTATTATTTAATTATTTAATTACTTAATTTATAATTTATTATTTTTTTTAACCAGGTTTTGAACTTAAAAATAGCAGTTTCAGAGAAGCAGCTCTTGTAACTACTACTCTTTGGTGAAGTTTAAACCATAGTGAGCAAGAAAATAGAAAACTAGTAATCCAGCTTTGACATTTTGATGCCAAATTATTACCATATAATTTTCCATATGTTATAGAAATAGATACTCCAATTTTGTAGTAAGAGTCAATCAAAATTTAACCTTGTCATTTAGCAGAATTAGCATATTAACTTTTTTCTATTTTTCTATCACAAGCAAGTTGTAAAAGAAATTTCTTTATCTTAAAATAGACTATTGGTGACAAGTAAACATGACTAAGTAGTAAAAAATTAGAAGGTATAGCTAAAGTTAGGTTTTATTATATGACTAACATTAAATCTGAGTTAAATAACTATGAAAAAGAACTTACTAAAACTAAGTTATGTGAGGCTGTTAACATTTTAGCAGTTAGTAAGGTAATGGCTTTAAATAAAGAGGATAATTTATCTGATTTGGAATCATTTGAAGATATTGAATCTACACAAAATGATTTACTTATCAGTGAAATAATTAATTTATTACAATATTGCTATGAGAATAAACAAGAAAGAAGCAATATGAATAATGACAGAATATTAACTGAGTCTGAAAATTTGGATTATTCACCTAAAGATTTAGTAAATCAATTCTTAGCTGATGAATTTATAGAAAATTAGTATATACATACATATATATAATACTTTCTATATATATTGGTTATGATAAGTATATACATATATACATACTAATATTATTATATTATTTTTTAATTTTTTTTCTAAATGCAGCTAAACTTACTTTTTTTAGAATTGCAGTAGTGATTTCAATTATTGTTAATGTTTTATATATTTTATAACAATTACTCAAGACAAAATTGAATCAACTTTGAATGCAAATTATTCTTTTAAACTAATACTAAAATAGTAATATTGTTGTATCTCAAAAAGTTATTGTCTATTTGTTTTTATACTTCAAAAACATTTATTTTAAATTAGATAAAAAGCTTGTACATAAATATATTATTCAATTTTTCTAGTGCAAAGTTATTTGTATATACTGTGGTTTATATTTTCAAATCTAGTGATCCAACTCTACTTAGTGAATATTTAATTTATATGTATATGTTTGATTTGAATTATATCTTTGAAACAAAGATTATTTATAAAAGCTACACATAATATATACTTAATTATTGTATCAAGTTAAACAGAAAGTATAAAAATAATATTTCTCCAAATACTAAATTATTTAATATACAAATCAACTCTCCAATGTTGTTAGTATATAAATATGACAAGCATTACAACTTACAACATTATTACAACATATAATGGTCATTATGACTTAAATATTTATTATAACCTACATCTCATACTACAACTCATGACAATGCATGCTTGTGTTACAACAGATTGCAACTGTAATACTACAAACGTAACATAATTGAGATAGCACTACCACAATAATGTTTGCATCTCTAATACCTTTTTTTGTAGTCTTCACTATATATTTTAATCATCATTACTAAACTATTAGAAAGGCTGTAGATTATTTTATTATATCAAAATTTTTTTTTATCTTTTTAACCCAATAGTAGTCTATGTATCTTTTACTTACAGGAACTTATTCTTCTTTCAAATTAAATAATTTTAGCAATTTCTTGCTTTTTAGCAGCTTTTTGCTTTTTTTATTACCAGTTTGGTATATACAGTTATATATACTTTTTAGTACCTATTGGCATAACTAATTTTATCAAGTTCTGGATTATTAGATTGCAGTTTACTATATATTCTTTTTTAGATATACTTCTATAATTAGTTTAGTCTATAGGTTAATTATATATACTACTTTTAAGCTTTTCTGTAGATGTATTACTAACTATATACCAATATACTACTAGCTTAAAATTGTAAGAAGGTTTGAAATCTTAACTTATTATATACAAATATGGTATTTATCATCTAAGTTGTAATGTATAACTGTTTTAAAAAATATTTATTAAGTATTTTTAAAGTGCTTATCTAAGATGTTTCAATTTTGTTAGATCAATCTTTTGCTACAGATTTTTTCTGCATGCATTGTATTACTTATCATTCTAGTTTGATTATTTGATATTATTCTTTTAATCAAGTATTCTATAAGTTGAATACAGAAATATTAGTGCTGCTTTGTTTTCTGAGAACTTATTTACATAATATTATTTGTAACCAAATCTTCTGTAATACTACTGTTATACATAGTGCCTTTACTTTGCAGAGTTAATCTTTTTTTAAAAATTTCTAATCTGTTTTTGTACTTCATCTTGAAACTTTTTTATAAAACTTTATATTCAATTTGGCTTCTTATAGATTACAGAGTTAAAATTCTAAAATTTTGCCTTTAGCTTAACTTGAACTATTGATCTAGTTTGTAAGAAATTAGCAGCTTTATTATTAAGCTATAGGACCCAATTCCTATATTAATAAATTAATTTTATATTATTAAAATGTTTTGAAATTATTGCTATTTACATATTTTAATATATATATTTTTTTTAGCAATTATACTAATACTTTATTAAAATTTTGAAATTACATTTGCAATTATATAAATATCTCTAATAACTAAGTCTAACATTACCTGGCCATCTTATTGGTACCTAAATGCAACCTGTTATATTATTTTAAACAAAAATAAGTTGCTTGTCTAACTACTTAAAGTCTATAATAAAAGAATCTTCTCCTCTTTATGACAAATCTCAAAATTGTCTTTTGTATTTCTTTTTTGATTTGTTTTACTTTTTTTTTTTTTTCTACTTCTTGCTAATTTGTTTTTTTTCTTTTTCTTAATGCTTTCTTCTTTTTTTTTACACCTCTTTATAACCTTTCTATTATTCCTATTTTCTCCTTTTATATACTAATTTTAATACATTTAATTTTCTATATTTGTTTATAAAATGTATCTTAAGTTGTATTTACTATTATATATATAAACTGCTATCTTAATTTTATGTTTAAAAGCTGTTATAGATAGTTCTGTGTTTTATTTAGAATTAAGTCTTTAATTAATAATTTTCTTATTTTAACTTTTTTTGCTTCTGTTTTCTTAAAAAGCACTGTATATAACATATATAAAAGAATCTGAACTTTTTCTTTTTCTTTTAGCTCTTTTCAAGCTATTGCAATAGTTACTTTTTGGATTCTCCTTTACAAATTTTTTTTTCACTTATATGCTATCAGATATGCTTGTATTTTTTTTATTTTCTCTTAACATACTTGGTATTCTGTTGTTGTATATATATTTGGTCTTTTTTTGTTAAGTTCTTTTAGAGTTAAAAGTTTATCTATTATATATTTTATAAATGCACTTCTTATAGCACTGATTCTTCTTATTATACAATGTACTTCTTTAGTTCTTTTTGGTTTTTTTTAAAAATATGATTAATTATATATTGTAACTTCTGTTTTTGGTTCTAAGTCTTTAATTACTCTTGTTTCTTTTTATTCTGTTCCTAATTTTGCATTTGTTATTAACTTGCATAGCATTTTGCTAATATATTAGTTTATTTGTTTTTCTACTTTAAGCAGTATTTTATTACTTTACAACTAACTTTTTTTGGCTTATATTATCTTCTTGCTTATTGCTTTTTTCTTTATTAGACTATTAGCTTTGTCATTTTACTTATTTTTACTATAACTTTTTACTTTAACTAATTTTATCTGTATATTTTTTGTTATAATAAGGTCTTTAATCTTCATTATCCATATTGCATTTTTCTTTTTAAGAATCTTATTTCATATCTGCTTGTTTCAAACCTCTACTAATATTTTTTATTGCATATTGCTATCTGTATATATTTCTATTTACTTTTTCTTTAGTATTGTTAAAATTGTTGCACATATTGCTACTAGTTCAACTATTATTGATGTTTGTCATCCTTCTAAATCAAGTACTATTTCTTTTTTATATTTCATTTGTTTGAACCTATTCTATATACATTTTACTTTTTGTTACTATATCTTCTTTGTCTTTTAAGCTTGCTGCACTATTTGTATATATTATACATTTATTTTTATTTCTTATTATGTTCTTTTTTAGAATTTTTACTATTTCTTAATTAATATTTTTTAGTTTTTGTCATTTAATAATTTTTACTTCTAATTCTTTTACTGTTCTAATTCCTTCAAGTTTTTGTTTTCTATATTCTATTTTATTTGTCTTTATTGTTTCTGTTATTTGATCTATTGCTATGTTGATTTTGTTATTGACTTTTTTTATTAACATATCTAAAACTATATTAATTTTGCTGTTTGTTCCAATTTATTATTGGCAATTATCTTCTATCTGTTTCTTTTTTCTTGTATAGCCATCATATTATTTTACTTTAATGACTAGTTTATCTTCTTTATTCTGCATTTGTCAATGTTCTACTAATATCTTTTTTTTTTTACTATTTTTCTAACTGCTTATAATCTTGTGCATTATATATTATCTATTTTTTTCTTGTTTATTTTTTAAAATATTTTTTCATTTAATTTGCATTGCTAGCATATTTTGCCTGTTGTCTTAAAATATCTTTTGACCTTTTTATCTTTAATTTTATTGTTTTAAATCACTCTGCTTTTTTCTATTTGCTCAATAGGATTTAAAAAATTTTTTAGCTATTGCTATATAATTAATCTTTTTTTTTTGTATTAAGCAGCTAGTTTAAGTATATTAAATCTGTTTTATTTATTTTGATTCTGCTTTTTCTTTATAAATAAGTATCTATAAGCTTATATATTTTAGTATTATATCTAAAAATTGTATATAGATTACCTTCTGTTCTTATATTTATTTTTAGTTTTTTTGCTTTTAATATTATTAGACATGTCAGGTTATCTCTATAACTATTTATATTTTTTGATATCTTCTCTACTTTCATATTTCTTCTGTTAGATTTGCTCTTTGGCAACCTTATATTATTTTTAGTTTTGTTAACTGTTTAAGATTGTCTTGTCTGTATAGTTTTACTAATAGGCCATATATTTGTATAATTACTAACTCTTGTTATAGTATTTTATAGCCTCTAAAGTTTTTGTATTCTATTATGCAATTTTCTAATATTTTTTGCAAGTTGCTTTTCTGTTTTGCTGAACTTATTATTAGTTAATATAGTTTAATTATACTTTTTCTGACATCTTTGTTAGTTGAAACATATAACTTAATTTAGATATTATTATTATATTGTTAATATATACAATTTAACTTATTATTTTTTTTTGTATTTGAGATCTCTTATTGTTTGACTTATTATTCTTTTTGCTTTCTTTTTTACTAGTAACTTTATGCATTCTATTATTTAGCTATATTTCTAATAAGCAAACTATCTTATTTCTTGATTCTTTTATTATTTTGTTTTTTTCAAATATTACTTTTCTTTCTTCTTTTTTAACTTTTGTATTCATTATTAGCAGCTTTAATTTAGTCTTATTTATCTTTATATTATTCATTATAAAGAACTCTTCTGTTATTTCTAAAATCTTTATTAGCTGCTTTCTATTATTTGCAATCTATATTGTATTATTTACATATGCAATTGCTGCTTGGTGATACCTTATAATGTTGTTGTATTGTATGCCTCTTCCAATTTGTTGTTCTACTGTGTAGTCTAAACTTTTATCTTCTTGTACTCTTTATAGCAATAGATTATAAAAAAGCTGCTATATTAATAATAATATTACTTTATTTTGATTTATCCAATTTTTTATCATTATTTCTTCTGTTAAACTATATGCTATAATAATTCTTAGTTGCCTTTTATAAGAAAGGTTTAAAATATATTTTACTGTTCCTTTAGATATCTTGACTCTTTGCAATACTAATTTAAGACTTTTAAGTAAAACTAAATTAAATATTTTTTTTATATCTTACAAAAGTATCTACATTTCTTTGTTCTTTTTTTTAGCTTTTTCTATTAACATATTTAGAATATGTACTAGTTGTTTTGTTAAGTTGCCTGAAAGGCTTATGTAATTTGGTTCTCTAAGTATTTCTTTCTTTATAAATACTTTAGCATGTCTTTTTGTTATTATCTTTGTTATAACTTTTCTAAATATCTCTATTAGTACTATAAGTTAGATATTATTTAAACTATATCTTTATTTTACATTTTTTAGTATTAAATAGACTCATGCTATTTTCTATTTAGTTAGTATCTCTTCTGCTTCCAAACATAGATATATAAAGCTTTTAAACACTTTTTGTATTTTTTTATCTGCTTACTTTATTAGAATATAACTTATATCTAATATATTTGGAGCTGTTTTTATTTTAAGCTCTCTTAGCACTTCTTCTTATTCTTTTCATTAAATTTCTTTTTCAACTTTTATGTATTATTATTTTTAATATCCTTTTATAGTTTATAAACATTTTTTTACTTTTTTTATATATATATTTTTTCTTTAAAGTAGCAATCTTGTCTGTATGTCTTTATTAAGTAATATATGATTACATTATTTTATATACAAAGTTTATCAATGAGGCTACAATTAGCCATATATACAACTTTAGTTATTGTTTATTTAAAGGCTCTGCTTGCAGGTTACCTGCTAATTGTCATATCTGAAATCTGCCTATAGGTTTCCTATTTAAAGTCTCTGATTTTCAACATTATTATATATATGTGCAATACCTACATTACTATTATAGTAACATATCAGATTAGGACTACCTAGTTACTATTTATATCAAGATACCACCTTATTAAATATTACTAAGTATCTATAAGCCTTGATTCATCTTCATCAGAAAAGTTTTTAAAGATGCTATATATCATTAGTAATTCTTAGATTATTATTGATATATAGCACCCTTGTAGAGCATCATCATTAGTGATTACTAATAATATATAACAAAAATTTAACAAATTTTATAAAAATTATTACTAATCAATAATGATTATAATCATTTATAATCATTATATATCAATAATTATTATATATTGATAGTAATATATATCGATATATAGCAACTAATCGATATATATTAATTATTTTTAATCTAAATATATCGATTAAATACTATATATCAATACAAATCTGCTTAAAAATTTTCTTGATGTACATGTCTTCAATTTCTATCTTCAATTTCTCTAATATAGGATATGATATTTGCATTGCAATTTTTATTTATTGGTTTATATTCTAATGATTAGATCAAGATCTTCTTTTTTAGGCTAATCAGTATCTATAATTAAACTTTGTAATATTTGTTAGTATCTTGTTAGTATTATGTTACTGGTTCTATAATAATGCTTGCTATTTCCTAATTAGGCATGAAACCTGTTTGTTTGTTGTTGTTTGTTGTTGTTACAGTTATCATATATTTTGTTTTCTGTTTTTTAGGATAATGCCAATTCTCCAAAATTTTTCATTTTTTTGCTAAAAATATTACTGTTTCTTATTAATATCTTAGTACAGCTTCCTTTGTCTTTTAACTTTTATTATATTATATGTATTTTTTCCTAATACAGCTTTTTTGTTAGTTGTCTAAAAGATGTTTGCTAGTTTATTTTCTGTTATTTTTAAGTTTGTTTTTTTTTGTTTTTTGAAATCAAAGATCAGCCAGCTAATACATGTTATGATTATAATCTGATATTATTTTATTATAATAAAAATAGTATTAAACTATAATTATAATATGTATTAGCAAAATAATCTAATATTGTAAAATAAATTTTTTATATATATAGGAGTGTGGTGACCTAGTAAAGTAGTTAGGTTGTTAACCCTCCAAGTGGTAAGTTAAGTATTCAAATTCTATTGATAGTGAAAATTTAGATAATCACTTATGTAATATTCATATTATGACAACTGTTACTAATAATTAGGTTAGAATACTTGTAATAGTAGTTACACTAGTATGACTGACAGGTTATGGGACATCTGTGCAATGTTGGAGTTATACAGAAGAATGCAAACTGACAACTGGGCAGTGCAAACACTAGATAAATTTTTGTGGCTATGTAAATCTATTAAAATTGAATAACAAAAAGTTTATTTAGAAAATCTAAATAGAGAGGTAGCCAAATCTTTAACAGTACTACTGTAAAGGCTAGTCTGAAAAAACAGATATTCAGATCTTAGTAACTGAACAGGCAAGAACCTCTGAGTTAAAAGTTTTAGAAGTATCACCAACTAGGCTATTAGAATGAATCAGAGAAAAAGGATATTAGACCAATCTAATATACTAATAGACTAATTGTAGTTCTATACAAATCATCTGAATTGGGAGTCTGATAAAATTCAGAAATATACTAAAGTATCAGAGTTATGCTGTGAAGTAGATGCTAAAGTCTGAGTAAACTCTACAAGGGTATAGTGGTTTAATGATTAAGCCCTAATTGCAAGTATTAGTTCTGTTATAGCAATATCTAGATTAGTTATAAAAATAGATACAGAAGGCTCTAAAGGTTTACTTTGAGGATAAATTAGTTCTAAGGTTGAAACAATAATCTAGATATCTAAGTATGATCCAGTGAGTTAAGACAAATTACAAGTTCAAAGAGTTTAAAGTAGAACATCCAAGCAGAGATGTTAGGTATAACAATTAATAAGGAACCTTTGAGCAAACTTCTTAAATAGATAATATAGAAAAGTTATACTTGTAGTTAATTGTATACTCTTTTATAGTAGTTCATCGAATTATATTACCAAAAAGTCATTAATAAAGATCAAAAAACCAAAGAGGTTATCTTAATACCAAAAAAAAAAATTTTTTTTATATATTATATATCAGATAAAGAATTAGTCATATAACATTAATAGTTTTTTTTATTGATTAAATTTTTTTAAATTTTCAAATAATGTTAAAAAAACAGTTCAGAAATATAAAAATTTTAAAGAAGTGTAGCAATTTAGTAAAGTGGATAGGTTGACAGGTCTAAAGTTCAAATTCTAGTGACAGTAAAAATTTGCAATTCTTTCTGTGTTATAGCTAACTGTTTTTCATGATTGGTTAGGATAAGATTTTTGTAATCTGTATTATACTAGCATAACTGAAAGGTCTAGGCACTCATACAATGTTGTATAAGGGAACACAAACTAGTACCAGGCAATGTAAATCCAAGCTAAGTTTTTAGACTATGTAAATTACAGGAACCAGATAAGAAGACAGAAGCCCACTTGGAAAACTCAAGTAGAGAGGCAATCTGAACCTTTGATAATGCTATTGTAAAGACTAGACTTATAAAATAAAACTAGAACTTGTGAAACAGGCAAATGTGTTAGTCTTTGAGGAAGGACTGGATGAACTAACCAGGCTGCCAGAATTTCTGGGTTTCAGAGAAAAATGGTACATGCCAGCAAACATATAAACCAAAGATATGGTCTTGTTCTATCTTTCTGAGCTATCTGGAATGGTAGCTTAATAGAACTTGAATTGAATACCAAAGTAGTAAGGATATGTTGTGAAGTCTGTATCAGGATTAGAATAAACTTTACAAGAGCATAATAGTTTAATGATATGCCCTAATCATCAGTGTTGGTCTCAGCTATAGTAATACTAGGTCAGCTGTAAGAATAGGAACAAAAGATTCTAAAAGGTTTAGTACAAGATCAAAAGTTCCTATATAAGTGAACTGCTTTAAAGATTTAGTAATCATGACGTATTTTTATCAGCATTAGTCAGGGTTAGAGTTCAGGGCACAGGGGCATAGGGCATGCCATTGTCATGTGATGTTTAAAGTTATTTTAATTAGCTAATAAGTTCAGATAAACTAGAACTGTAGATACTCAATCAACATGTAAGATTTTTAAACTATATGTTAATCATATGATTTAAAAAAGGCATGTCCATGGGCATGAGAGGCATGCCTTAGCTCAGAGGCATGCCCATATGGGCATGCCCAATTTTTTTCCCATGTCCTAAACCCTAATTAGGGTTATTGGTAGGCAGAAGTAGGTGGATGGATATAGAAACAGAGTAGTTAAATAGGGAACCTACAAGTAGGTTCCAGATATGGCAGCTAGTATAGAACCTTCGAGCAGATTACTTAAATTAGATAATGACTAAAGTTGTATAAGTGGCTAGTTGTATACTCTCTTCATGATTGTCTCTTGTGGTTGTAATGTAACTATTAACCAAATATACTATCAATAAAATCATGAGTTACAAGTACTCATCTTAATATTTAAAAAATATATATATATATAAATTTTAGAGATAAATCAAATTTATCAATCTTAATAATAGTTATTTATATATATAATAAATTTAATACATCTTTAAAGTTCTAAACTTCTAGTATATATTATATAGTACTGCATATAATACACAAGGTTTTATTTAAGAACTTCATTTTTTTAAATTGAATAATGCCCAAGTATTATATAAAAAACTTTGCAGTATATCATAGTAAAGTAATAAATTGAATATAGTTATATTTCAGATATTATTTAAAATTTAAGCCAAATTGGCAATAAATAATATTCAAATTTTAATTAAAGAAACACTATTTTTGAGAACACTATATGTAGTGCTAAAACATTACTTAACTTTTTAACAAAAATCAAATGATTTTAACCTAGTCTAAATAAAAAAATTAGTATAATCATTAGTAGTACATTAGCTAAAACATTTATATATGATTAATAAATTTGTTAGTACTTATTCTTAAGTCAGAATGTATATAAAAAGATAAATAAATAATAATAATAAAATATTTAATAAAGTTTTTTAGCTACATGTTTATAAAATCTTTATTTGTAAAGCAAACAAATTTTTTGTAAAGTATTTAAAAAGTTATGGTCAAAGAAAATTATTAAAAAGGACTAAAATAATTAAATAATAAAGTATATAAGAATTATTGGCTAAGATTATTATTTACTTTCTTAGTGTTCATCTTTAAATAAATAAATAAATAAAATAAAAAAATATTTAAATAAAATAATAAAAAAGTAAGAAGTCTAAATTTGCTTTAAAAAAATAAATGTATATTTTAGAACTATAAGTTTGATATTGAAAATAATGTGTTTGCTAATTTGATATCACATATATTGTAATAATTAATAATTAAATTACTTTAATACAAAGCAGCTAAAAATATCTAAATTTATAAAATAAAAATACTAATATTTATATTATTAAATCAGTACATTATTAAAACTAAAGACCAACTCAATAAGTGAAATTATAAATTCTATTGCAAGTTATATATTAAAATATTAAATGAAGATAAAAGAATAAAAAGTTGCTTTTTTAACAAAACAGACTTTATAATTAATAATTTCAAAAAATGTATATATTTTAAGAAAAAAGACTATATTAGAAGAGAGAAAAAGATTTTTAATTTATCTAATAATAATGATTAAACAAAACAATTAAATAAAAATTATAGATAGATTTTTTTTTATTTAAAATATAATGACTTTTTTTTTTTTTTTAGCTTCTTCTAGTTCATTTTATAAACAAAAGGCTATTACATGATTTTCTACTTATGAACTACTTGACAACTATACTATTAAGCTATTATTTTCACAAAATTATAAAAAATTCAAAGTTCTTATATTAAAATTAATTGTATTTTGCAGGTGAGCTTTTTGCTTAATGAAAAAACCAGAAGTGAAAGAATTGTTTGAATTTTTAAATTCTTATCTTAAGCCTTTAGATCATTGGGCTCTCAGTAAAAAGATTTTAAAAGCAGCTGTTTCTGAAGAAAATAAAGCAATGAAAGATGCACTTCATAAAAATAAAACTGATATTATTTTGACCTTTAATATTTGGACTAATATAAAAAATAAACAACTATTAGAAGTAATGCTTATTATATTAGATAAAAAACTATATACATAAAAGGCTACTAATATTAACTTGAAAAGAGAATCTTATATTAATATTATAAAAAAAAACAAAAGCAATAATCAATGAATTAAAAAAATATAAATGTTAACATCTTTGTGATTATTACAGACAGTATAAGCCTATATGCAGCATTTAGGTATTTTTGTTCTATTTTTTTATGATTTAATTAATAACAAAAAAAAAGACATTTCAATATGATTGGAGTGCTTTTTTATTGGCATTACTTATTTAATATATCTTTTATTTATTTTTATATTAATATTAGATAAAGATTAAGAATTATTTACAAAAATATTATATTTTTACTATATTATGCATACTAGCTAAATTTATATATAGATGAAGTTTGTAAAGTATTAACAAACCTAAAAACTACAATAGATTAAGCAATATAATTAGCTGCTTATTTTAAAAATGCAAGAAATAAATACTTTATTATACAACTGTAATTAACAAAAAAACTTATAATAAGTATTATAGAATAGTAATTCTAGAAAAAACTAAGTAAAATAGTTACTATATAATAGCAACTTGTCTTTTAAAAACTAAATAAGTATTGTAAGTAAATAAAATGTATTAAAATACTTAAATCAAATTTAGAATACTAAATTTGATCCAAATAAATTAGCCAGAATGACTATCAAAAGTATAAGTTTTATAATAATGTACAATTTATTAAACAATTTGTTAATAATTATGCATTATTATAAAATCATTATATAGTTTGCACTTTTGGTAGTTGTTCTGGATAATTCTGATTCAAATACTTTACAATTTTAAGAATGCATTCACTTGCACTTTTTTTATTATTTTATTTTTATAGATACTTGCACTTAATTATTAGCTATTATATTTTCAAAGTTAGCAAAAAACTGAAATCAGAGAAAATCTAACAATTTATTATAAAATTTTTAATATTATTAACTCAAATTAATTTTGATTAAATTTGATAATAATTGCAGAAATCCTATACTTTTATTGCAAAATATTAAATATTTTGCAATATAACAACACAAGATTAATTCATATTATACATAGTCTCATATATTTAGTTCAATTTTGAAACAACTATATTAACATACAACTTGCTGAAAAAAATTTGTATAAGTTAGACAAAAGATGAAATAATTGGAAGCAGCTTCTTTTAATTTTGGCATGCTTATTATATTCTAAGTATTGAACAATATATTTTAAAAATAAATTAGTTATTAATTATTCAAAATTAGAAAAATATTTAATTTATTATTATAAAGTCTAATTTAATAAAAAGCCTACCTGTATTTTATATGAATTTAATAATTTCTCTCTAGAAATTTATCTATTTGATAATAATTTTTATAAGCATTTTGATAATATTTAAAAATATTAAAGTTATGCTAAATCTTCAACAAAAAAATTAGAGCTAGTTGCTTGTTAGTTATATAAATTTGTGTTAATATAGCTGCAGTTAAATGCCTTTGGAGTGGCATGGGCTTTCTACAAACAGACTAAAGAAATAGATTAATTGTGAATATTTATATTTAATTTTTATTATCATATTATCTTAACATAATGTTTAGATATGTAGTTTAAAATTTTCACCTAAATTCAGACCAAAATTTTAACTATTCTTAGCATTATTTTAAGATAATATAGTAATATTTTTTGATATTTTGATATTAATTTTTTCTTTTTTTTATATAGTTATCAAAAGCTTTTAATATGTATAAATTAAGAGCAGCTATTTTATGTGGACATGCAAAAAGATTAGATTCTGTTAAACTGCATCTGCCTACTCTTCTAGATAATAATAACAATCAAATGAATATTCATCTTGAAGAATATAGAAAATTTAATAGTGATGAGTCTAAAAAATCTAGCAAAATTAAACCAAGACATGAAGAATATAATAATTTTACCATAGATAAAAATCTTGATAATGATAAATTGTCTAATTCTAATTCTTTACAAGAGAGATTTGAGAATTTTTTAGATGTATAGGTAGAGATATCAGCAAATAAAGTTAAAGAATTTGTTGATACTAATAAAGAAGATAATGATAAAATAATTTTCTTTATAATTAAAGATATTATTTATCTAGTATTGGATTCTGTTGCTAAATAGGATCTAAGATCACTTTTTAACAAATTACAATTACTTTAACTATAAAGCTTTATATGTTTACTAATTATTATATAGCATTGCATTCTTTACTTTTCTAAAATAGTATCTACCAAATTAAAGTCTTTTAATTATTATTAATATCAATTACTAAAAATAAATATACCTTTATCTAAAAATTTTTCAAAATTTTTTTCTTTGAATTTCATCCTTTTTCTTATGCAATATTTCTTAGATACAAATTAAATTAGATATAGTTTTTGATTTGTACAAATACTAAATGCAGTATTCTATAGTATAATTATATTCAAATTTTAGTTATATATAGAGTAAACTATTTTAAATTAGTATAGTTAAAAGTATATTACAAATTATTTTACTATACAAATGATTTAAATAAAATATATAGTTTAATATAATGGTTAAATCTATAAAACAACTTAAAAAAACTTTTTTCTGTTCATCTCTGATCAGGAAAGGAAAATAAAAAACAACAATTATAAAGTTGCTAAATACAAAACAAAACCCAACAAAAAAGTCTACCTCAAGAGCCAGAGCCCTTGTATCTAAGAAAAGAAAACTCTCTTTAAGAGTTGAATCTTTATTGACAGAAAAAATTTTTAAAATACAAAAACTTGACATCGAAAGAAAAGAAAATAACAACCCCTAGACAGAAAAGTCTAACAATGTTTTTTCTGAGTATGTTCTTGCAACACAAGAAGAAACAAAAGCAGCAAGTAAAAACTAGTATCAGTAGTAGTAATCCAAAACAAAAAAGACTAGTTGAAAAATATTATTCAAAGAAATAACAACTTCTAAGTCTTAGAAACATATCAAATCACAAGAACAAAACAAATGATAAAAATGTAAATAATAATAAAATTAGTTATATGCCAACTATTAAAGGAGAAACAAGTCATATTACAGAAAAACAATATAGACACAGACTCACTTTAAGCTATGTGTCAGCTGCCAAACAGAACACAAACATGTCAGCAAAATTAAAAAGAAGAAAATCAATCTTTGTAGCTTTTTTTTCTAAAAACCAAATTAAATCAAAAAACAACAATGCACTAATCATTAAAATTTCAGATTTTCATAATTCTCTTAATAAAATTATGGCCTCTTTATATAAAGATCTGAAAGGAGATATTATTGCAGCCAAACAATACTTTAAAAAAAGCTTAAGATCTCATTTAGAAATTGTTTTTTTAAACTAAGATCGATTAACATATTATGCTACTAATGGCATTAAAATTTTTAATAAAACATATTATAGTTATATCTTAACAGATACACATAAATTCTTCTTATCAATTAAAGTAAGAAATGTATCATTAGGAACCAAAAAATGCATTTCCAGCTTGGTAAAAGAAGCCTTTAAAAATTTCAGAAAAATTGTCTCAATCAAACTTTTACTTATTGAAAACACTTCTTATATAACAGATTAATAGATTGTTATCTTCGATAATACTAAAGACTCAAAAATAGAACAAAGAATCTTTCAATTCACATATATAGATGATAATAAAGTGACTACTGAGTAAAAGAGGCACCAAAAGTTTGTTATTTCTGTGACCAAACAAGGTATATTAAAAAAGACTGTGCACAATTTCAAAAAGCAAAAAACCTAAAACTGTACTATCAAGAATTCAAAAGAAAAAGTATACAAAACAGAGTACTTATCAAAAACCCAACAAAAGATAACCCATATGTGAAAGAAATAAAAAACCTTTTAACACAAGAAGAAACCCAAAACATGAACATAAATAAAACTTGCTTACAAGAACAAATAACAAAAGAAATTATATCAGATTATGATATGGATGGCAAAACAGATACTGTTTGCACAAAAATTCTCATTAAAAATAACCTTAACACAACACAAGAACTAGCAATTAACAATACAAATTTGAAAAATGCTCAATCAAATGAGCAAGAAAAAGTATATGATCCAACTTTTATATTAGTTGTATACAAAAAAAAAACATAAGAATTCAAAACCTTACAAAGTAACCAACAAAGAAAATTACTAAGATGATTCAAAACAAAGAGCCTATAGAAGCTCTAAAACTAAATAATTTATTTTTAATGAGCTGTCACTCAATCAAAATCACTATGTTAAATGTTAAAGGCTTAAACAATTTAGACAAATGGACTAAAACATTAATACTTTTAAAATCTTATAGACTAGACATTATTTTCTTACAAGAAACAAATATTTTTAATATTGCCATCTAATGATTTTTAAAAGACCAATGGCTTTTTAACTTAATCTAAATAGGCAGAATAGCAATATTAGCAGAAAACAAAACTATAAAATTTAATGACATCAAAAAATTACAAGAAGATAGAATAATCTCAACATGTTTCACATTTAAGAAATTCTTCTTTCATGTAATAAATGTTTATGCATTACCAAACATTCTAAACAGAACTGAATTCTTTAACAATTGGAATATAGACAAAAAAGAGAACATAATCAACATCATCACAGAGGATCTAAACACAAACTTGAATTCAGATATTAATAGAATGAGTCAGGCAACTCCTCAAAATAACTTCTCAAGAACATTACTTAATAAAATCACAAAAGAATTTATTAACTTAGCCTTATTTTTTAAATAAAACTTCTTCTATACATTCTATCAAAACACATATAACAACCAAATAATAGCCATTTGGCTAGACTATATCTTTATAGATGAAAACTATAGCCATCTCAAATCAGAAACTAAAACAAGATTTGGAAACTCTGATCATCTCTTAGTTGAATGCATTTTAAGCCTAGAACAAAAACCTAGGCACTTAACACTCTGAAGATTTGATTCAAATTTCTTTAAAAATAATATTCTAAAAAAAGAAATCTTAAATAAAATCAAAGATGCTACTTCTACAATAAGCTAGAACATGCATAAAATCTACATCAAATCGATCATAAAGGTCTTTAAAAAACCAAAAGCTCTAGAAGACAAAATAGAAAGACTTAACAAGAAAATTAATTAATTAAAAGAAATTATAGCCAAATCTTCCAGCCAAACATATCTCTTTGTTATACTAGAAATCTTAATTTACAGGTCTAATCAGAATTAACAGAACTAGCACAAAGATAGTAATGTCAATCAAAAACAAAATGGATAGAACTAGGAAAAAAATCAACTAAATACTTCTATTCATGTTTTAAAAGTTGAAGCTTATATTTAGCTCTTACAAAAATACAAATTCTCTCAGCTCAGGAACAATCTAGTAAAAAAGAAGTACTTAATTATATCAAAGAACAATACTCTACAATATATAGCAAAGAAGAAATCAACAATGAAATAGCGGAACAAATCACCAAAGATCTTTACAAGTTTCTATACAAATAAACAAAAAACTAACAAACTCTATTTCCAAAAAAGAAATTTTAACAATTATCTAAAAACTACTAAATAACAAGTTCCTAGAACTGGATGGCTTTACATATAAATTCTATAAACTTACAGAAGAACATATTATTATTTTTTTTTTAAACTTAAGCAGTCATGCTAGTACTTTATTAAGATTCTTGAAATTACTTTGCAATTACATAGATTTACCTAACAACTAAGTCTAGCATCACCTAACCACCCAAAGAGTACCTAAGTGCAACCTGCTGCACTACTTTAAGCAAAAGTAGGCCACTTGTCTGACTACTTAAAGTCCATAATGAAAGGGTCTTCTTTCTTTCATGACAAGTCCCAACATTGTTTTCCTAGTTTCTTCATTAATCCTATTCTTTTTCTCTTTTACTAATTTCCTTTCTTCTTTAATCTTTTGCTAACTTGCCTTTTCTTTCTTTTTTGGATTCTTCCTTTTGACTTTCTTTTTTTTTATTTTGGTTGTTATACCTTCTTTCTTCTTTCATTTGTTAACCTTTTCACATCATATCCTCCAAACCTGTTTATAGAATGTGTCTTATGCTGTTTTTGCTACTCTCTCAATAAACTGCTGTCTCACCTTAGTGTTTAGGAGCTGTGTTAATCTTTCTTGCATTTTTTCTGGAATTAGACCTTTGATTAAAGCTTCTCTC
Source organism: Cetraspora pellucida (assembly GCA_910591915.1). Classification (NCBI taxonomy): domain Eukaryota; kingdom Fungi; phylum Glomeromycota; class Glomeromycetes; order Diversisporales; family Gigasporaceae; genus Cetraspora; species Cetraspora pellucida. Next base: position 20,657 of record CAJVQA010000086.1, read on the forward strand.
ATCTCTATTTCTTCTGCTTCACTTTTTCTGAAGAGTGCTATGTATAGTATATATAGTGAGATGTAGGTTTTTTCTTCTTCCTTCAACCCTTTTTAGGCTGTTACAATAGTTACTTTTTGGATTCATTTCTAGAGATTTGTTTGTCCTTTGCAAGATGCCATATATGATTGCATTTCTTTAACTTTATCTTAACATACTTGATATTCTGTTGTTGTGTATATATCTGGTCATCTTCTATTAAGTTCTTCCAAGGTTGAAGTTTATCTATCATATACTTGATAAACACATATCTTCTTGTACTACTTCTTCTTGTTGTGCTGTTTATCTCTTTAGTTGCTTTAAGTTTTTTCCAAAATTGTGTCCAATCATAAATCATGATCTCTGTTTTTGGTTCCAACTTTTTAATTGCTTTTGTTTTTCTTCATTCTGCTCCTAATCTTGCATTTGTTACCAATTTGTATAGCAGTCTTGCTAGGATGTTAGTTCGTCTGTTTTCCTATTCTAGGCAGTACTTTATCTCTTTATAACTGACTTTTTCTATCTGTATTACTTTTTTACTCCTTGTTCTTTTTTTTGTGAAGCTATCAGCTTTGTTATTCTACTTGTTCTTGCTATAACTTTTGACTTTTATTAACTCTATTTGTATCTTTTTTGTATTAATAAATTCTATAATCTTCATTATCCATATCATATTTTTTCTTTTAAGGATATTTATTTTATCTATTTGTTCTAAACCTCTACTAATATTTCTTATTACAGCATTACTGTCTGTATATATTACTACTTGTCTCTCTTTTGGTACTGTTAGAATTGCTATCTATATTGCTGCTAATTCTGCAATTGTCAATGTCATCCATCCTTCTAGCCCTAGTAATATTTCTTCTTCTGGCCACTCTTGCGACTTATTTGTCTGGATCTATCTTATATCCATGTTCTGAGCTAGTAATTCCTCTTTGGTCTTTGCATTTGTTGCACCATCTGTATATATAATAAACTTGCTTTTGTCTCTTGTTAAGTTTCTTCTTAGTATCTTTATAATTTCTTGGTTGACATTCTCATTTAGATTTTGTTGCTTGATTATTTTTACTTCTAGCTCTTCTATCATTGTAAAACCTGTAAGGTTTTGCTTATTATTTCTTAACTTTTCTATTTCCACTTTTTCTGTTAATTGGTTCAATATCAACTTGATTTTGTTGTTACTTTTCTCTATTGATGTATTAGGAATTACTCTAATCTTATTATTTAATCTTATCTATTGCTAGCAGCTACCTTCTATCTGTTCTTCTTCTTCTGTACACTTGTTGTATTTGCTAATTTCTGTTGCTAATTCAATTTTTTTGTCTTGCATTTGCCAGTGTTCTACTAAAATCTTTTTCTTTTTTTTCTTTACTATCTTCCCTAGCTGCCTGCAGTTTTGTGCACTATATATTATCCTTTTTTTTTTTATCTTCTGATATATACTTTTACTCTATCTTTATCACTTGGATATTGTATTTGTTTGTCTTAAAACATTTTTTGACTTCTCTGTTTAATGTTCTTTTGAGTACCTTTAGCTTTATATCTTTAAACCATTTAGCTTTCTTGCCTTTGCTTAACTGCTCAAGATAGTTTTTGAACTGTTGCCATGTAATTAGATTTTTGCTTTTTGTGTCGAGCAGTTGATTTAAGTATATTAGGCCTGCTTTACTTATTTTTGTTTCACTTTTTTTCTACAAACATGTTTTCAAAAGCTCTTGTATTCTGGAACAATGTTTAAAGGTTCTTTATAAGTTATTTTTAGTTCTTATATTTATTTCTTGTTCTCTTGCTTTTATTATTGTTAAACATGTTAGGTAATCCTTCCAACATCTAATATTAGCTAGCATCTCTTTTAGTTTTCAAATGTCTTTTGTCAAGCCTACTCTTTGATAGCCTTGTGTTATTCTTAGCTTCATTAGCTGTTCTAAGTTATCTTGTTTGTTTAATCTTCTTAGCAGATTACTCACTTGTTTCATTACTAGCTCTTGTTGTAATGTTCTACATTCACCAAGATCTTTATGTTCTATTATGCAATTTTCTAATATCCTTTGCAAATTGCTTTTCTGTTTTGCTAGACAAATTATTGGTTAATGTATTTCATATATTTCTTTTTCTGAAATCTTAGTTAACTGAAGCATGTAGCTTAGTTTTGGAATTATTACTATGTTATTTATCTATATAATTTGGCTCATTGTCATTTTTTTGTACTTAAGATCTTTAATCATCTAACTGATTATCTCTTTAGCTTTCTTTTTGACTAATACTTCTTGCATTTTGTTGTTTAACCATATTTTCAGTGAGTGAACTATTTTGCTTTTTGGTTTTTCAATTATTCTGCTATTTCCAAAACTTACTTCTCTTTCTTTTTTTCTGATCTTCATATTTATTATTAGCAGTTTTGATTTTGACTTATTTATTTCTATATCATTCATTTTGAAGAACTCCTTAGCTATTTCTAAAATCTCTAATAGCTGGCTCTTGCTGTTTGCAATCCATGTTGTATCTTGTATATGTGATTGCTGTTTGATGATATCTTGTAATATTATTACATTGCATTTCTTCTTTGATTGATTGTTTGACTGTATACTTTAAACTTTCTTTCTCTTGCACTCTAACAAGTAATGGATCATAAAAAAGGTGCCATATTAATGGTAATATTACTTCTTCTTGGTTTATTCCATCTTCTGCTATTACTTCTTCTGTTAATTCATAGACTGTAATTATTCTTAATTGTCTTTTGTGAAAAAGATTTAAGATGTATTTAATTGTTTTTCCTGATATCTTGACTCTCTGTAGTGCTAGTTCAAGACTTTTTAATAAAACTGAATCAAATGCCTTCTTTATGTCTTGCAGAAGTATCCATATTTCTTTATTCTTTTTTTTTGCTTCTTTCATTATTATGTTCAAAATATGTACTGACTGCTTTGTTGAGTTTTCTAGCAGGTCTGCATAGTTTGGTCTCTTAAGCACTTTTCTCTTTGTAAATACTTTAGCAAGCCTTTTTGTTATTACCTTTGTTACTACCTTTCTAAATGTTTCAATTAGTGCTATTGAACGAATATTGTTCAAGCTATACCCCTATTCTATATCTTTTGGTATTGGATATACTTGTGTAATTTTCTACTTGGTTAGTATTTCTCTTTCTTTTAAGCAAAGATCAGTAAAGACTTTGAAGATTTCTTGTGTTTTTTTTTCTGCCTGTTTAATTAGTATATAGCTTATGCCAGATATGCCTAGAGCTGTTTCTGTTTTAAGTTCTCTTAGCACCTCTTTCCATTCTTCTTCTTTGATATTCTCTTCAACTTCTGAATACCATTCTTTTTTGATATACTTTTGTGGCTTATAAATTTCTTTTCATACTTCTGACATTTTTTCTAGTTTTGTGTTCCTCTTTCTGAATTGTTTCTTGTAATGTTCTGCTATATCTATCTTAACTAAATTTGGCTTTGCTATCAAATTTGTTACTTTTTCCTCTTGTTTAATATATCTGTTAAGCATTATCTTTTTGTAAGGCTTGTTTAAAAGACTAGCAATCATTTTTTCTTAGTCTGTTTTAATTATTTCACATCTTTTATCTATATTCTTTTCTATCTGCTTTCTTTGACTTTGTTCTTATTCTTTTTTTTTTATTTCTTGTAACAGTTTCTGCTAGCTTTTCATGTCTTCTATTCAAGCATTAGACCATCGTTTATGTAGTTTTGGCAGCTTTACATCTTCTTTTTCTCTTATTATTTGTAGCTTCTCATTTGTTTTAATTCTTTCTTCTTCTGTTACTTCTTGGTCTTCTCTTGTCTTTATATATTTAATTAATCTTTGCAGCTTAACAATATTCTTCTCTTGATACTGCTTTCTTTGACTGTTTCTTTTATTTGTTACTGTGTTATATATTTTCTTCTTAGGTAAATTCTTACTTGCTGCTGTAATGATTGCTTCTTCTATTATATCCCATATGCTGTTTATTCTGTCTGTTTCTCTTTCCTCTTCTTGTTCTTTTCTTTGTGTTCTTTTTAGCATCTCTTTGAATTCTAATTATTTCTGCAACTCTAGCATGTACCCTTTCCAGTCTTCTTCTTTTGCTTGATCATATAGATATATTGTTCTTGACTGTCTTTTCTTTTTAATCTCAGCCTTGTTGTTCTTTGCCATCATGTATTTAATCCATATCTCTGCTTTTACTATTTTGTAGTCACTTTCAGTGATTTCTTCTGCTTTTTCAATTTCTGCCTCCTGTAAACCTGAGGCCAAATCTTCTGATACCCATATGTAGTTAATTCTTGTTACAGCTTCTCCATTAGACCATGTATACTCTTGGCTTGTTAGGTGCATATTTTTGTAAGTATTGCTAAAATTTTGCTTTTTCATTCAGTTAAAGATAGGTAACCTTTTGAAACTTGCTACTTGTAGGTGTTGTTTGTCTAATATGTTATTTGCAGTATGGTTGAAATCATCTAAAATTACTATTTGTGTATATTTTTCCTTTTCATGATTATTCCTATTATTTTTTGTTGAACATTTTTCCCTATTGTCTTGTCGCTTGGTGGGATGTAGACTTCCAACACTACTAATTCTAATTGCTTAAAATATAGTATAATTTCTATCAAATACTCATTTATCTTCTTGACTGCACCTACATGCTTTTCCTATTGTTCATTAACTAATATACCTATACTAGATCCTTTTTTCTTGTCTTTTGCTACACTTGACCAAAACCAAACATAACTTTTATTTGCTACATATGTTAGAAATAGAAGAATACATTATACCTATCCTAGAACAAATCTTTAACCAAGTATTAACTTTAGGAATAATGCCATTCTCATGATGCAAAAATCTAGTTATACTAATATCAAAGAAGTCAAAGGAACTACACAACATAAACAACTGGAAACCTATCTCACTGGTCAACTACAATGCTAAAATTTTTATAAAAATTATTGCCAACAGACTAAATATAATTCGTAAAGCAATTGTATCTCAACATTAGCAGGGCTTTATCACAAATAGATTAATTACAGACTTTGCATTAGACATTCTTACAATTTTAAGAAACCAAAAAGATAATACAAAAGAGCATTGGATGCTATTTGTGAATTAGCAAAAAGCTTTTGACAAAATAAGTCATAAGTTTCTTCAAATAGTACTAAAAAATATTGGCTTTAATAAAGAATTTAAAGACCTAATAAAGAATCTATTTTTTAACAAGAAGCTCACATCTTAAATTTAGGATATATTTCAAACTCCTTTAGAGTAGAAAGAGGAATCAGACAAGAAGTCCTGCTCTTATCTCTTCTATATGTATTAGCATTTGAATCATTACTAAATATGATAGACAAAAACATAACAGGAATTAAAGTTAACAATTAATCTTTTAAGTATGCTGAATATGCAAATGATCTAACAATAGGCATTAGCTCTCACACTGATTGGACAACAATATTAGGCCTATTTGATAACTATGAAAAAGCTTTTAATACAAAAATTAACAAGCTTAAAACTAATTTAATGCCTCTTACAAACATAGTAAGAGAGAAAATTCTCTCAGAAAAAACTTAATTTAAAAAATTAAAAAAACAAGATCATATTACAGTTTTAGGAGATAGCATTACTGCTGATGGCATATCAAAAAAAGGATTTGGCAAAAATCTATAAGCAAATTTAAACTAATCCTAGAAAAGATTGTTTATAGAAACCTATTCTTAAAAGGAAAAATTATATTGGCAAACTTACTGCTTCTCTCAAAAATCTGATATGTCATCTACCTAATACCACCAAGTAGAGGCCTGCATTGGGTCCCACAGCCTGGCCTGGCCTGCAAATTTTTGTAGGCCAGACCAGGCCTGAAGCAAAATTTTATAATTGCAGGCCAGACTAGGCTAAAAAATTTGCAAAGCTTTATAATTGTAGGCCAGTGCAGGTCTAAAATTTTGTAAAATTATATAAGAAATTTTTTTGGGCCAGGCCAGGCTAGGCCAGACTGAAGAAAAAATTTAATATATGCAGGTCAGGCTAGGCTGGCAAAAAAATGGTAACCCTAAATATGAGCTGAGCTAGGTCTAAAAAAACTTTTTAACTCTAATTGCAGACCAGGCCAGGCCTCAAAAATAGGCAATTTGCAGGCCTCTACTATTAAGCAAAAAGTAAATAACAGAAATTAACAGGCTTATTACCTACTAGATCAAAAACAACTCCAAAATGCTTCTAAAATACTCTACTTTCCAACAATAATATAAACAAGAAAGCTTACAAGTACCAATAGTTAGCAATATACTAGAAGCTAGACTAAGCTTAGTCTGAATAAAACTAATTTTAAGTAATTTTCTATGAGCAAAAATAAAAAGAAAAAAAATCTCCCTTATACTTGATCAAAAAAAATATTTCAGCTATAAAAATGCTTTTACATAACCAATCAGAACTAAAGCATAGTTTATAGAATAAAAACCCTATTTTTTAGTATAAAAAAAAGCTAAAGAAGAGGTTCTTACAAAATTTAACTAATTCTAGAATCTTTCAAAACTATAAATAGATAAGAAAAAAGGACCAAAAATTACAGTTAAACTTATGATAGAACTTTTAAGAAAACTTAATTTTAAGACTACAAACCAATCAGATTCTATAGAGCAAACTTAAAACAACAATTAGATTCTCCAAAAAGCAATACTTAATAGAAAAAAAGACATCTTCTAATGACTCTTTTACAGAGCCTTATCATTAGGATATAGACTTTGTCACTTTGTAGCAACAAAATTAGATAAATGCCTTTGATGTTCAGAAAATGTACAAACCATTGAACACTTTACAACAGAATGTAAAAATTGGTAAAAAAATCTAAATAGAAGCATACAAATTTTTAAAAACAGGCCAAACTGAATCCATATCAAACTTGCTAGAAAAAATATTTCTAAAAAACATTACAGAAAAAACAAAAACATATAGAACCATATTATGGCTACATACATATATCATATATAAAATTTGGTATTGTTATGTTGCTTTTAAATAGGAAAATATATAATATCCAGAATTAGCAATCATAGTTATAGCAAGAAACAGAATCTCCAAAGAGATTAGTTTATATATAACAAAAACTTTGTCAAACCTATTTATAGAAAAATCTACAAATATTTAGTTTAGTAAATCTTTTAATATATAAATAATAATCTAGCAGTTATATTTAATAAAAAGAGCACTATATGTGCCCCATAATGATATTATCTAGGATAGTTAAAAAAAAAAAATCTATAAAACTGCATAAGATAGTATTTGTTAGTATAATAATACTTATAAAAATTATACTATACATGTTACTGATAAAATAATTAGTTATATCTGAAGTTTATTTATCTTTAGCATGAACATAGATGATTTGTTTAGCCCTGGCTGATTTATATAATATCATTGCAGATAATATCTAAATGTTTATATATCTTTAGAATATAAATGCAGACATTTAATTCAGTCTATATTTATATCTGGTTTATATTTATATAATAATACTGATATACAGTATATATTAATAATTTGTATATAACTATATCACTCCATACACTTAATAAACTTGCAATTAAAGCAGACCAAAAGTTTGCTGAAATTAACAATTTAGAAACCAATTCCAAATGAACTGCATTTTATTTTTACTCTTATCTTAAAGCTTATCTAAATATTGCAACTAAAAATGACAGTATTTTAGACCTTAAACTAAACAAAGCTTTAGAAAAAATTATTATATCTACTATTAATCCACATATCCTAGCATGTATAATTTTCTAATTTTATATTCAAAGTTAACTAAAATTCTTTATCTCTTAAATTCAACTCAACTATAATCTAAAGTACCTTCTAGAAGCAGAAAAATTTATCATTAAACACTATAATATTAAAATTTTTTCAATATAGGATAATATTCTTTTCATGTTTTCAACTACTACCTATAGTTTACTTTTTCAATAAATTTTTCTATAAATAATATAAATACAGCTGCCATTTTTAAAATAATAATGTCCACTAAAAGTGTGCCATTTTTGAAGAGAATAATTTAAGTAGGTAGGCAGGAAAGCCTATTTACATGAAGGACCAGGTTAATGACAGTTAGACCCAATATACAGAGCAGACTATGGTATTCTCTGTAACTGTAAAAACTGAGTATATAGCAAGCATATCTATAAAAGGAAACTATAACTTCTTAGATATTAATACATTACATCCTTCTAAGAACTCTATTGAAAATAATATATTATTTATTTCACTTATACATTTCTATATATCAACTATGTTTATTAACACTCCATCCTCTATTCAACAACCTACAAATCTAAATACTATTAATAACAACTATGAATCATTATCTGATAATAACTCTCTCAATTCACTAACAATGAATACTATTAAAGAAAAAACTCTAACTCATACTTCTAATTTATTTGAAATATATAATCTCTTAACATGCTTCAACAAATTTTTATTCTCATACAATCTTCAATGTTTATCATCTTCACAATCAATAGGATCTTTTCTAAAATTTATTCAAAAAGAATATTTAACATATTATTCAGATCAATACATTAAAATATCTATCAAAACAATTAACAATATTCATGTAAAAGCACATATTCATATCCTACAAGAAACTACATTATTACCAAATTACTTATACATTCTATTTAAAGAACTACTAAATTTTCAAAGTACCTTACTTAAAACAAATTATCTAGCAACAACATTTACAATACTCTCTCCTTTAGAATATCAAAAATTTCTACTAAACAACTCTTTTTCATCTACTAAACTACCCATTTCACTAATATAAAAAGATAACAACACTTTAACTTTAGAAAATCTAAACTCTAATATAAATCTTAACTTTCATACATCTAATACTAATACATTATTCTTACAGAATACAAATACTACTGCAAATAACATTTCTAATCTCAACACTATTAACATCGATCACATCTCAATTCCAATTAAAATAGATTCTATAAACATTAATAGTTTGATCCAACTTTTAAAAAAACTTTCCTTAATTGATTTTTTAAACAACAACTCTTTTGATATATTAGGTATATCCGAAACACACCTATAAAGTAAAACTGAAAAATTTCTTAATATCCAAACTAAAAATTATACAAGTGTTTGAAGCTTCCATTCAAACATACACCAAGCAGAAGTCAGTATCTTTATTTACAAAAACATCTCCAAATACATTGCTCACACTTACAACTATAAAGAATATGTCATAGGACTTGACCTACATCTTAAAAATCTTTTACTAAGATTACTTCAGATTTATATTCCTATAGCTAAAAAGAAACAACTTCACAAAGATGTTTAAGAATATATTATTTCTCTTCTACAAAATCCAAATTACAAAACAATAATCATAAGAAACTTTAACAGTGTTCAAAACTCTTACATCAATTAACTACCTTTCAAAAAAACTTCAATTCCTAAACTACAATTAACTAAATTTCTAATTAGTCACCAATACAAAGACCTTTATTGATTCTTTTTTCCTAATACCAAAAATTACACATTTCAATAATCCAATTTACAAAGTAGAATTGACCAAATTTGGTCTAATCTATCTTTAACAAATATTGATTATACAGATATAATTATTATATACCAACTAGATTCAGATTATTATCTAATTACAATTGAAATATTTGTTATCTTTAACAAACTGAAACCAACTAAATAACAAAAAAAGATGTTTTCTTTAGAAAAATACTACTAAAGAAATTTTGAAAAACTATACAAACCAAACTACTTGTAATATATTACCAATTGCCTCTCAGATTACTTCTATAACTAATCAAAACCAACTTAACCTCATATAGAACAAAATTAACAAAGCTTTAACCAAAGCTGCAACAAAACATATTTCTCTTAAAAATATCAAAACCATATTTGAAATTAATAACAATCTTTCTCCTAAACTATCACTTCTATTCTATCAATACAAACAAATTCAATATCTAAAAAACTATTTTAATTCTTTAAACTATTACTCTTTACTTTAAAAATACCAAACAGACTACCCTAATAATTCTTTACAAACAATATTATTTTCACTTGATCAAATTAAAAATGAATTTATTCAAGTTAAAACTGCTCTTAACTATCATCAACAACAAATAATTTACAAGGATATTAAACAAAAAATAGAAGAACATAACCAACTTTACACAAACTCTCCTAAACTCTTTTACAAAAAAATTCTTGAAAAACAACATAGCTTACACATAGATTAATTATTACTAAACAATATACTCCTTACTAATTATAGTAAAATCTGTTCTGCAATTCAACAATACTTTACCAAATATTTTAATAAAAAATCCTTATTTCCAATTTTCTTATTTTCTGAATTCTATGAACTATATCAACTGCATCTAGAACTTGAAACTCATTATCAAAACCTCTTTCAAAAAATAACAGACCAAAAATGGAATAATACTATTACTAACTTACCAAACCAAAAAGCTGCAGGTTCCTCTGAGATTTGCTATGAACACATCAAATATGCCAGCTCTCAATCTCAAAAACTTTTTCAACAATTCATAAACAAATGACTTCAACTACAAAAAGTACCTATTGTTTAGAAATTTTCAAATCTCTTTCTAATTCCAAAAAAATCTAACTAGGATTTTACTCTTAATCAAGTTTATCCAATATCCATTATCAAACCCTTTAAAAAAACCTTTATAAAAATTTTTACTCAATGCTTAGACAAAACATCTTATCTAATAACTACTTTTAGATCTCAATTTTGCCATAACCAAAAACTCATCTACTTACATTCTTATTCAAATTCTTCACAATACAATTGAACACTACAACTTCACAATAAAGAAGCCTAAATTCTTTTTCAAGACATGTCAAAAGCATTTGACAAAATCAATATTCTTTGACTTCAGGACTTCTGTAAAAGAATTGGCTTTTCAAAACAAGAAATAGATCTAATCACAGAACTACATACAAACCAAACTGCAAAAGTTATTACAGCTTATAGACTCTTAAATTCAGTTCATCTAAAATCTGATATAGAATAAAAAGAAACATACTCTTCATTATTATAAAAAATATACTATAATCCTATTCTATCCTTCATCTTACAAAAATATTAAAACTATTTACTCTATAAATTCTCATTATCATCAAAAGACCTTATACAAAATAACAATCCTACATCTATTACTATATCTCTTCTTGCCTTTATAGATGATACAGTATAGCACTGTGAAAATCCACAAATTCTACAAAATATTCTTAATAATACATCTCTATTATATCAACTTAATAACATTAAAATCAATCTAAATAAATCAGATCTACTATATATACATCTAAAATCTTGCAACATATTTTTCTTTTTATTTTCTTTTAACAACCAACCAATTGTACCAAGAAAACCTAAAGATATAATTAGGTATCTTAGAATATATTATGATGGAAATGGTATAACTAAATCAATGATGGACATAATCAACAACAAAATTGAAAACTTCCTTCAACTCATTAAATACAAAAACTTGCACTATCCCAAATATTCTTACTTTTCAATCTTTTTTTACAACCTTTACTTGAATATCTTCTTCAAATTACTACTATTAATACATCAAATCAAACTAAACTTTCAAGACTACTTTCTATTCAAACAAAAAAGATGCTCTCTTTAGCAAAAAATACTAACAATATTACTTTGACTAATCCACTTATTTTTAATCTTCTAATACTTAACAACATTATTCAAAAAGTCAGTGCATCAAATATTGAACAGATCTTTAATTCTATTATACTTTTTCACAATATTAAAACTATCTGCATTAAAACATAGTTGACCAAAATATGGTATCCTGAATTATCAACTAATATACTTATTAAACACTATCGTAAAACACAAAACTATACCTTAATATTTCATTTTTTACAACTTACAAAAAACAATATTATACTTTCCAATATTACACAAATTACTAATAACACCACAACACAATTAACTAATTCTTTAATATATGATATACTCACTTCAAATTCATCTATCTTAATATTTAATAGTCTTAAAAACAATAAAATTCTCTATATTGAACAAATCACTACCACCAATAACCTTTATTTTCTTTCCTAGAGCAATATATACCTACAAACAAACAAACCAATAAAAGGTTGTCAACCTTCTTGGTTTACTCTAATTTAACAAATTGCATATAATAATACATTTCTGCTATCTGGCCTCATCTAAATTTACCAACTATTAATTTCTTTTTAAACTCGTTAAACCTTTTTTACACACCATCCAATCTTTAACACTTTTTATTTTTTCAATTATACTATACAAATAACTCTAACATTATCTTTTTATAATATAACAATATTCAACCCTCCTTATACTACACAATAGACAACTATTCTACAAACCAAATTCATCTAAAACAAATTACCTTACTATCACTAACAACTTTTAACTGTTTTAATTTTCCTTATTATCAAATTAAAACCCACAATAACTCTCTCATTTTACAAATCGACTATAAAAAAATTTTGATCCTAATCCACATATCTATTAACCACACTATACCACCCTCTAACTAATTACTTCTTCAATAAAACTTAAATACTTAGCATATTTAACTTATATAACAAACTACTGACTCTATCAATTATCAAAATCAACTTATTAATCTTAATTCTCTTTTACAAAACTTACATCTAACTAAACTTAACTTCTATACAGATGCTTTTATCCAAAATCTAAAAACACCTTTTATAAGGTCAGGTATCAAATGAATCTGTTAAGAAAATACTTCTATCAAATTCAATGCAGCAACCCAACTCTCTTCTGATTCTATTCACATAGAACTAATAGCAATCATATCTATCCTACTTGCTATATTCTTTAATATCTCACTCAATATTTATATTGATAATCTAATAGCTATCAAAAATCTTATATTATTTATCTTAACTAAATTAATTCAACAAAAAAACTGAGACATTTTACTTAAAATTAACTCTCTAAAAACAATTTAAAACATTAATCTTAATCTTATTAAAGTTAAATCCTATTTTACAAATTTATTTCACAATCAAGCTGATTCACTAGCAAAACAAAGCATTAATAAACCTATTTTAAAAATACAACACTCTTTTTTTAATCCACTTACATATTTCTTATAGAATAACTATCTTATCCCTCTCAAAATTTATATATTTGTTAAAAATATTATTATAATCAATGAACTTAACATATAGTTATCACTCAAATTCTTTAATGATATATCTAATATTGAATGGCCTCTAATGTTTAAAATATTAAACTCCTTGAAACATAACCTATAACTTTACTTTATTCATATCAAAATTCTAACAAATAACTTACCTACTATACAAAACTTAAATATACACTACCCATATCTATATACTACTTCAACTTGCTGTCAATGCTCTAATATAGAAGATACTTTACTTATACTAGAATGTAACCAAAACAATCTTGATATACAACAAATGCTTCTTAATATGATTGATAATGCTCTAACAATACTTAATATTTTATCTATCTTATCATCTACTTTTCTAAATACAATACTTTATTTTACACTCAATACAACTAATTCATAATATCATTATATTCTAAACCTACTTGTTGGCACTATATCCAATACAACTTTTGACAATATTAAAATACTTACAAATAAACAAACTACACTTCTTCTTATAAACTTATCCAACAATCTTCTATTCTGGTTCTTTAACAAAATCTGGTTCTCTTATAATATTGCATAACATCAATGAGAATCTGTCCATAATATTATCCCTAAAAGCAAATGCAATAGACTCTTTTTATCTACTATAACTTCACAATCTAATACAAACTCAACTACAATTCAACTTAATAACAACTCTTCTGTCATTGAAAAATGACTCTTTTAAGATTACTCACTAACTTCCTGTTTTATATAATAATAGGACAAACACTTTAGGTTTTCTCCAATCTATTCTAGCTAAAAATTAATAAATTAATTGATTATAACATTTAATAGAAAATAGGAGGTGTAATATTACATTAGATGTCTTAAAAGAATATTCTTAAATAAGTAGTACAAATATAGTTAGAAATCTTTAGTATAGAAATTCTTCTATGTACTTATAAAGTTTCTACTCTGATATTATATAAATAAAATAATAATAATAATAATAATAATTTGTATATAATATTTTAATTTTACAACTTTAAAATAAATTAGTCAGAATATAAAAAGAATTGTATATACAAAAAGTTTAAATAAGCAAAACTCCTAAATAGCTTGCAGATATAGCATTTAGTATAAAACTTATATAGTAATGTATAAGCAAACTACTTAAATTAGGCATCAAAAGTATACATGTAGCTAGTTGTAACCTTCAATATAAGGTAGCCTCTAGAAGAAGAACTTGATAATTAAATAGGTTGTTAAATATTTGTATAAGCTTTGTGATGAGGTTTGTTATTATATAGAATTGCATCTGCTGCCAAGTAATGTTGATTAATCATTTTTTGCAAACAATAGGCAAGTTGCATTTACTGTATTAGTAATTGTGTGTAGTAGATGAAGGTGATGCTGTAGGTGATGGTGGAATAAATTCAGTAGAATTTGCAATGTTGTTTGCTAAAGATTTCTTATTTTTAAATTTTTTATTAATAGGATTGACTTCATGTTGTTTGTAAATTTAGTTGGTAGTTGAGATAAAGTAAGTGTAAAACTTTTTACAAAAGCATGTAATGATAGAACTAGATTCAGGTGCTTTAAAGTAATGACAACTTTTTGTTTCTTCTTTAAGTTCTGTAGTTAAACAATTATTTGGTTGCTTATTTGCAAGAATGGGGCATGATGAATTAGCTGCATCTTCAAAAATACCAATATCAAAGCTTTTAGAACACTTTTGGTAAAAATAGTCAAGATCGATGATATCAGATGCAACTGTTGTCAAAGTTGGCATTTTGTTTTAAAAATAGATTTTTAAATATGTTTTTTAAAAAAATTTGTTTGATTTAGAAGTTTCTAGACTAGTTAGAAGAGTTTGAAAAGATGTGTAAGCTTCAAATAAGCTTATTGGGTGTTTAGAAAATTTTAATAGGTACCAAAAAAGTGAAATTTCCAGGGCACTCCTGCAAGATTTCCTAAAATATCAATGAAAAAACCTGCAAAGAACAAGTTTTTGTTTTCACTTTTTGCTTGTATCTCTATGAGTTTTGGTCTGTTTTGAATAAATTATATATTAAAATATCTATTTCAGTGAGCTGAACAACTTTTAAATAGATAAGAATATATGTTTAATTAATAAAATTTGTAAAAATAAACAAAAACCAAATTCTTGATTTTTTAAACTTTTTTCAGCAGCCAAGTGTTTTTGGAACTTAAAACACAGCTGTCTAGAAGAAGAAAAGTATGCTAAACAACTTTACTTAAAGAGCCAAATAAGATTAGTAAAAAGTTAAGAAATAATTAAACATTTTTTCTTAGTTTTAGTATAAGTGATTTATGAAAAGAGTTGCTTTTTGATACTTAGACTATTATATATTTCAGAATATAATATTTGCCAATAAACTTTTTTTTTTTTAAAATATTAAAGTAAGTACTTGTGACCTAGGATTTTATTAATAGTATATTTAGCTAATAGTTATCTAAAACCTGCTTGTAGGTTTTCTATTTAAATACTTTAGTTTCTGTATTTACTTATCTACTTCTGTTTACTAATAACTCTGGCCAATGCCAGTAAAAATATGACATGATCACTAAGTCTTTAAATCAATTTATTTATATAAAAAACCTTTGACCTTGTACTAAATCTTTTGAAATCTTTTGCATTCTATTTTTATAGCTAATCTGATATTGCTATAGCTGAGACTAATACTAGTAGTCAAAATGTATTATTAAACTACTATGCCCTTGTAGAGTTCATCTTAATCTCAGTACTGACTTTTTAACATATCTCTACTACTTAATATTCAATTCAAGTTCTACTAAGCTTTCAAATTAGATAGCTCAGAAAAGTAAATTATAACCATACCTTTGGTTTATATATTCTCTTACATATAATCTTTTCTTCTAAAATTTGGAAATTTCAAT
This sequence comes from Cetraspora pellucida, assembly GCA_910591915.1. Lineage (NCBI taxonomy): Eukaryota > Fungi > Glomeromycota > Glomeromycetes > Diversisporales > Gigasporaceae > Cetraspora > Cetraspora pellucida. The sequence continues at coordinate 36,787 of CAJVQA010000086.1, forward strand.
AGCCTGACTAGTTCTATTTAATCTCTTTTCAAAAACTAACTATTTGCTCAGCTTCATAAGTTCTAGCTTTGTTTTATAGGTCTAGTCTTTACAGTAGCATTATCAAAAATTCAAATTATCTCTCTTCTTAGGTCTTTCAAATAGGCTTCTGTCTTTTTATCTAGTTCTTGTGATTTATACAGTCTAAGAACTTATTATAGATTTATACTACCTAGTACTAGTTTATGTTCCTTTATATAACATTGTATAAATGTCTAGATCTTCTAGTTATGCTGATATAATATAAGTTATAAGTATCTAATTCTAACTAATTACAGAAGACAGTTAGTTAACTATAATATAGAAAGAATTGCAAATTTTTTATTATTACTAGAATTTGAACTTTAGACCTGTCACTTAAAGATTGATAACCTGGTTATTTTACTAGGTTACTACATCTTACCAATAAAACTTAAAAGGCTTTCTTATTAACTATTTACTTATTATATAGACTATTAATAAAGTTTTGTTCTTATAAAGTTTATTTATACTTTAGCATTTACTTTACAAATATTTTTAGTACTTTAGTATATTTTTGCTTTGTTTTTAAACTTTTAATTTAGATAGCTTAGAAGAATTGTAATCTGTTTCTGATATATCAAGTTCATTTTAATATTTATCTTTTCTAGTTTAAATTTGGTAATTTAATTAGTAATATTTTTTATTTAAAGGTTTTTGTTGTCTAATTCTTTAATATTAAAATTTATTTTCTAGGTTTAGTTTTTATAGTAGTATTATTAAAGATCTGTATTATCTTTTTACTCAAATTATTCTAAATAGACTTTAGTTTTTTCTAGTTTTATAAATTTATATAATTATAAGAACTTATTTTAAGTTTGTATTTTTCTGTATAATCAAAGTTATACAAATACAGTCAGACCTTGATATAATTACCAGGTCAAAAAACAAAGAATTGATAATTATAAAAAGTTGTGACTATATGAAAGTCAAAATTTATATGTTTTATATAAGCTAGAAACAAAAAACAGAATGACTATATCAAGGTTGTGACTATATCAAGGTTGTGACTATATCAAGAGTAACTATAATAAGGTCTGACTGTATTCTATAACTTGCTAAATATACAAAGATTGAACAAATAAATAAAGAATTAATAATAGATAAATAATAGAAAAAAATTTGTTATTATTTTACTTTATATCTACTAAATAATAGCAGCATAACAGCAATATAACAGCAGAATAATAGTAAAATAACAGAAAAATTGTTAATATAAGTAATATAATAGTAATATAATAGCAAAATAATAAAACAGTTTTATTATTTTATTTTTAATTATAAAGAGTAAAAGTAAAATAAAAAAACTGTTTTACTATTTTGCTATTATGTTACTATTATGTTATTTTTTTTTTCTCTTAAGCAGTTATGCTAGTGCTTTATTAAGATTTTAAAATTACATTTGCAATTACATAAATATCCTTAGCAACTAAGCCTAGCATTATCTGGCTATCCTAATGGTATCTAAGTGCAATCTGTTATATTACTTCAAGCAGAAGTAAGCTGCTTGTCTGACTACTTAAAGTCTATAATAAAAAGGTTTTTACCCTTTCATAACAAGCTCTAAAATTGTTTTTTGTACTTTCTTTCTAATTTGTTTTTTTTTTCTTTTACTTTTTCTTTTCTTTTTTCTATTACTTGCTGATTTGGTTTTCTTTTTTTTCTTGGTGCTTTTTTTTTTTTTTTTTTTTTTTTTTTTTTTATCTTATCTATTATTTCTTTATTTTTTTTCTATTCATTGATCTTTTTACATTAGATTCTTTATACTTGTTTATAGAATATGTTTTAGGCCATTCTTGCTATTACCTTCATAAACTGCTATCTTGATTTTGTACTTAGAAGCTGTCTCAATTTGTTCTGTATTTTTTTTAGAATAAGACCTTTGATTAATGTCTTTCTTATTTTAACTTTTTCTGCTTTTGTTTTTTTAAAAAGCACTGTGTATAATATATATAGAGGGACCTAAACTTTTTTTTCTTTCTTTAACTCTTTCCAAATTGTTGCAATGGTTACTTTTTGAATTCTTTTTTACAGATTTCTTTGTTCTTTATATGCTGCCAAGTGTGTCTATGTTTTTTTTGTTTTATCTTAGTAAATTTGACACTTTGTTTTTGTATATACCTTTGGTCTTCTTTTGTTCAGTTCTTCTAGTATTGAAAGTTTATCTATTATACACTTTATAAATGCACTTCTTCTAACACTACTTCTTTTTGTTATGCAATATACTCCTTTAGATATTTTTAGTTTATTTCAAAAGTATGTTCAATTATAAATCATAATTTCTGTTTCTGGTTCTAATTCTCTAATTGCTTTTATTTTTTTTTATTCTACTCCTAATCTTGTATTTATATTTAATTTGCATAGCAGTCTTGCTGATATGTTAATATATTTGTTTTTCTACTCTAAGCAGTACTATATCTCTTTGCAACTGACTTTTTCAAACTGTATGATTTCTTTACTCAGTATATCTTTTTTTGCTAGACTATCAGCTTTATTATTCACTCTATCTTTACTGTAGCTCTTAACTTTAACTAACTCTATCTGAATGTTCTTTGTCCTAATAAGCTCTCTAATTTTCATTATTTATTATATTCTTCTTTTTGAAGATCTTTATTTTTGCATACTTGTTCTAAGCTTTTACTAATATTTTTTATTGCCATGTTGCTATCTGTATATATTTCTATTTGCTTCTATCTTGGTATCATTAAAATTGCAGCCCATATTGCTACTAACTCAGCTATTATTGATGTTTGTCATTCTTTTAAACCTAATATTACCTCTTCTTCTAGTTATTCTTGTGTTTTGTCTGTTTGCATCCACTCTATGCCCATACTACTTTTGCTTCTTGTGTCTTTTTTAGTCTTCAGATTTGCTGCTCTGTCTGTATATATTATATACTTGTTTTTGTTTTTTGTTATATTTCTTCTTAAAACTTCTACTATTTCTTGACTAATGCTGCTTTTTAACTTTTGTTGTCTGATTATCTCTACTTCTGGCTCTTCTATTATTCTTAGTTCTTCAAGTTTCTGTTTTCCTGTCATTAGTTATCATTTCTGTTATTTGATCTATTGCTATCTTGATTTTGTTGCTGCCTTTTTTTATTAATGCATCTAAGATCACATTAATTCTGTTATTTACACTTATTTACTATTGGCAGCTATCTTTTTGGTGTTCTTCTTCTCTTATACAATTCTTATATCTGTTAACTTTGATAGCTAATTTACTTTCTTTACTCTGCATTTGCCAATGTTCTACTAGTATTTTCTTTTTTTCTTCTTAACTATCTTTTCTAATTGTCAATTGTTCTGTATGCTATATGGTACCTATTCTTTTCTTCTTTTGTCTTTTGAAATATACTTTTATTTCATTTGCATTGCTTGAGTGTTTTGTCTGATTGTTCCAAATTGCCTTTTAATTTCTCTATTTTCTGGTCTAATAAGCACTTTTAGTTTTATTACTTTAAACTATTTTGCTTTTTTTCTTTTACTTGATAGGCCTTGATAACTTTTTAGCTACTGCTATGTAATTAGTCTCTCTTCTTTTATATCTATCAGCTGGCTTAGATATATTAAGTTTGCTTCATTTATTCTAGTATCACTTTTTTTTTGTAATTGTGTATCTATGAGTTCTCTTATTTTGATTTTATATCCAAACATTGTTTATAGATTGCCTTTTGTTCTTATATTTATATTAAGTTTTCTTGCTTTTAGTAATATTAAACAAGCTAAGTTACTTTTTCAACTCATATATATTCTGTTAAATCTGCTCTTTGGCATCCTTGTGTTATTTTTAATTTTGTTAACTAATTTAAACTATCTTGTCTGTTTAGTCTTGCTAATAGACCACTTATTTGTTTTGTTATTAACTTTTGTTACAATGTTTTGCAGCTTTCAAGATCTTTATATTACATTATGCAGTTTTCTAATATTTTTTTGTAGTTGCTTTTTTGCTTTGCTAAACTTATTATTAGTTAGTGTATTTCACTTATACTTCTTTTTGATATTTTTGTTAGCTGTAGCATATAACTTAATTTTGGTATTATTACTATATTGTTTATATATGCAATCTGACTCATTGTCATCTTTTTGTATCTAAGATCTTTTATTATTTAACTAATTATTTTTTTAGCTTTCTTTTTGACTAGCATTTCACTTATTTTATTATTTAGTTATATTTTTAGTGAGCAAACTATCTTGTTCTTTGCTTCTTCTGTTATCTTGCTTTCTCCAAAGATTACTTTTTTTTTTTTTTTACTTTTATGTTTATTATTAACAGCTTTGACTTAGATCTATTTATCTTTATATTATTCATTTTATAAAATTTTTCTGCTATTTTTAATATTTCTATTAGCTGTTTTTTATTATTTGCAATCTACATTGTGTCATCTGCATATGCAATAGCTGCTTGGCAGTACTTTGTGATGTTGTTGTATTGCATTTCTCTTTTGATCTGTTGTTTTTTACTATATATCCTAAATTTTTATCTTCTTGTATTCTTTCTAACAATAAATTGTAAAAAAGTCACTATATTAATAAAGATATTACTTCTTCTTGATTTATACCATCTCCTGCTGTTATCTCTTCTGTTAGACTATAAACTGTAATAATTTTTAGTTGTCTTCTATAAAACAGATCCAGGATGTATTTTATTGTTCTTTTTAATACTTTAACCCTTTGAAGTGCTAGTTCTAGACTCTTAAGTAAAACTAAATTAAATGCTTTTTTTATATCTTGTAGAAGTATCTATATTTCTTTACTCTTCTTTTTTGTTTCTTTCATTATTATGTTGAGAATATGTACTAGTTGTTTTGTTGAGTTATTTAGAAGGCCTACATAATTTGGTCTTTTGAGTATTTCTTTTTCTGTAAACACTTTGGCAAGCCTTCTTGTTAACATCTTTGTTATAACTTTCTTAAATGTTTTTATTAATGCTATTGGTCATGTGTTATTTAAACTATATCCCTACTCAACATCTTTAGGTATTGGGTAAACTTGTGCTATTTTTTATTTAGTTGGTATTCTTTCTCTTTCTAGACAGAGATCTGTGAAGCTTCTAAATACTTCTTGTGTTTTTTTTTCAGTTTTATTAGAATATAACTTATATCTGATATGTCTAAAGCTGTTTCTGTCTTCAGTTTTCTTAATGTTTCTTCTTATTCTTATTCTTCAATTTCTTTTTTAACTTCTGTATACTATTCCTCTTTAATGTTTTCTCATAGTTTATATATTTCTTTTTACTTTTTTGACATCTTTTCTAATCTTGTATTTCTTTTTCTAAATTGTTTTTCATAGTGTTATGCTACTTCTATTCTAACATCTTTTGAGCTTGTTAGCAGATTCATTTTTTCTTCTATTTGTTTGATAAATCTGTTAAATACTATTTTTTTATAGGACCTATTCAAAAGGCTTGCTATTATCTTTCCTTAATCTGTTCTGATCATTTTACATCTTTTATCTATATTCTCTTTTATTTGTTTTCTTTGTATTTACTTTTAGTTTTTTTTTTTTCTATTACTAACTTCTTTCAACCTTTCATATTTTCTATCTATATATTTACCATTGTCTTTGTAGTTTTAGCAGTTTTGTACCAATTTCCTTGTCTAGTATTTTTAATTATTCATTTACTTCATTTTTTTTTTCTTTTGTTACTGCTTATGTTTTTTTAGCTTTTACTTGATTAATTTCTGTAACTTGATAATGCTTTTTTCTTGTTGCTGTTTCTTCTAACTTCTTCTTTTGTTACTTATTATGTTAAATACTTTTTTCTTGAATATGTGTTTATTTGCTGCTATAATAATAGCTTCCTCTATTATATTCTATATATTGTTTATTCTTTCTGCTTTTTTCTTCTCTTTTTGTTTTTTCTTATGAATATCTTTTAGAACCTTCTTTATTTCTAACCAATTCTGTAGCTCTTATGCATAATTTTCCCAATCTTCTAATTTTGCTTGATCATATAAGTATATTGTTCTTAACTGCTGTTTTCTTTTAATCTTTATCTTGCTTTTGACTACTATTATATGTTTAATTCATATTTTTGCTATTACTATCTTGTGATCATCTCTGTAATCTCTTTTACCTTTTCGACTTTTGCTTTTTGTAGGCTTGAGACTAAACCATCTAATATCTATATATAGTCAATTCTTGTTGCTGCTTCTCTATTTAATCATATGTATTACTGACTTATTAGATTCAAGTCTCTATACATATCTCTAAAGTCTTGTTTCTTCATCTAATTGAAGATTGGCAGCCTTTTATAGTTTGTTGTTTGTGGATATTGTCTGTCTAAAATATTGTTTACTGTGTAATTAAAATCACCTATTATGATGATTTGTGTTTGTTTTTTCTTTTTTAAGACTGTTTCTACAATTTTTTGTTAAATGTTTCTTCCTATTATCTTATTATTTGATGGTATATATGCTGTAATTACAACTAATTCTAATTGTTTGAAGTATAGTGTAATCTTTATCATATATTCACTTATTTTTTTAACTGCACTTATGTGTTTTTCCTATTGTTCATTAATTACAATTCCAATGTCTGAACCTTTCTTTTTATCTTTAGCTGCATTTGTTTAAAAACCTACATATCTTTTGCTTACTATATATGTTAAGAACTTTTCTTCTCTTTCTGTAAAATTTGTCTCTGTAATTTTTATTATTGTAATTTCCTCTTCTTCTGTTCAGCTAAGTAGATTTTCCAATTTTCAATCTTTGGTTTTGAGTTTATTAATATTTTGTATGCCAGTTTTATATTTTTTTTCTTTTTTTTTTACTTTTCTTTTAGTGATTTTTGTTTTATTTCTATACTTTCAAATTTTTTTTCCTCTCTAACATTCCTGCTTTCTTTATGACAAGAAGTTTCTTTTTTTCTTTCTTTAAAAACCTTTCTTTCATTTTGTAAAAACTCTTCAATCTCTTTGTCTATATTTGTTAATTCAACTGTGGCACCCTTAGGAGCAGTTGGGTTGTTCTATCTCATTTTTTTCTCTGTCCTTCTCTAGTCTTTTTAATCTTTTTAATATTAGGCCTAACATGTCTTCAATATGTAAGACTCTTTCTTGTGGCCTCCTTTGAACTATTTTTTTCTTGTTTGTATTTTTTTTTTGACTCTGATCTTTGGTTACTATCTTGTACTTTATTTCTATAGTTTTACTTCTTCAATCACTTTTGTTTTCTTTTAATTCTATTTTCTTTTTATATTTATTTATTGGGTCTTTTGCATTTTCTTGTTCTTCTTCTGAGCTTGTATTTTTCTGTATCTCTTTTTCATTTTTTTGTATCTTTTGTTCTTTGCTACTACCTTCTTGTATTCTTTTATTATCCTTTTGGATTTTGTATTCTTAGAACATTAAAGTTCTATTGTACTTAACTTTTTTTTTAGTAGTCATATTCATGTTTGTTTAGCTTTTGAATGATACTATTGCATAATCTCTTGGTCTTCCCTATCTATTTGGTAGTATGTATACTACTATTGCCTTTCTAATCATAAGTTCTCTTAGAAAAATTAGTTCAAATATTCCTTTTGATATTCCTTTTAGTCTTGCTATAAACTTATTTTTTTCTTTTTTTTTTTCTTCTTCTTCTTTACCTATTGTTATTCTTGCTAGTTTTCTATTTTTCAAAACAATTACTCATAGGAATATCTGTTTAGCCTCTTCTTTGACTTTAATTACTACTATCATTCTATATGTTTCTTATTATTTTGCATGAAGATATATTTTCTACTTTTTTTACTAAGTATTTGACCTCTTACTTCGAGATTTCTTTTAGTAAATTTTATACTATAAGTGTTACTAAGTTTTCTTTGTTTTTTTGTTTGTATTCTCTTCTTTTTGGCTCTTTATTTTGCCTTTTATTTTTTTTTTCTCTTCTGCATCTTTCTTCTCTTTTCTTGTTTCCTCTTTCTTTTTTGGTTTCTTTTTTTCTTCTCTTTTACTTTTATTTTCATGTTTTTCTGTATTAGAGATCATTCTGAACTAGTCATTGTGTTTTCTTTGAATTTTGTTAATTGCTTCTTCTTTATCATGTTTATAATTAAAATTGACTACAATCTAAGCATTACTCTTCTTAAACACTTTTTTGACTTCTATCGTATATTTGTTAATTATTAGTAGTTTTTTTACAAATTTTGTTCTTTTTTCTTTTAAGCTGCCTGGCACATTATATACTAGTATTTTTGCTGCATATATTAGTTTCTTATTGCAATCTCTGTTCGCAGGTAACCATATGTTTTGTTCTAATAATATCTTTATGAAGCTGTTTCTCTCTATTTCATGGTTCTATTTTTTTTTTTTTTTCTTCTTCTTTTTGACTTCTAATTGCTGCTATTATGTCTTGACAATCTTGCTGCATTACATTTGTTTTTAATATTTTAATTTCTTTTTCTACATATTTGTCTATAGTTGTTTTCATTGTCACACTCATGTCTTTTGTATTTTTTGTCTTCTTTATTTCTTCTTCTCTTTTGTTATTCTTTTTCTTTTTCACTTGTATTCTGTTATAGTTTTTTTTTCTTCATTACTATATCTACTGTACTTGTTATTTGTCTTATCTTTTCCATATACCTTTCTGGTATAGTTATTTCTTCTTTTAATATTGTTTAATTTTTCTTACTACTTATGTTTTTTACTGATATTAAATGTTGACTTACACAATTTATTTCTTCTGCCCATTTTTCTATACTGGTTGGATCTTTTATGTTTACTTTAATTATTGCTTTATATATTTTTCTTAGCATTATCATCTTCATTAAGTTTGTTTTGTATAATGCTGCTGCAACTATATCTTTTACATTAAAGTAGTTGTCTCTATTTGCTAATTCTTGCTCTAATTCTTTGCTATCTATAAGTTTTAGTACTGCTTTTGCCCTTTTACTTATCAACTTTAGTGTTCTAGACTCTTCTGGTTTTATTTGTATCGACATCTGACTGTGCGTGTGTAACTATTTCTAAATGTTTCTATTATATGTACTTTGTAATACTTTTTTTTTTTTTTTTTTTTAGAGTTAAGGTGAGGTCATGCCTCAGGTCTGTTTATTCGAATATATTGTTACAGTTTGTACAACTTTTTACATTATACA